>LR812527.1:842146-944857 GCA_903798195.1 Danio kyathit
AAATAACAGAAAAAACTAATACTAAATATATTTAAAATAACAGAAAAAATACTGTATAAATAATAGTGTATTTTCCCTGTATAAAAAACACAAATGTCAGTAATTTGTCTTTAATGATAAAGTACCTAAAATGAAAGTCAAACTGTTAATTTAGAGAGATTGTTTGTCATTTTACTAAGTTTTGAATATAATTTGAAATGACAAAAAATTACTGTAAAAAATTTAGAGATATTTTCTGTACAATTAGGTTTTTTTTTTACAGTGTAGGTATGACAGGAAGGTCTTTTTGGTTGATTAATCTATAGACCTCATGGATCATCTCATGCCAGATTTTGTCTACCTCTGGAGCAATGCATGGAAAGTATATAAGGTATGAATTCTCCAGCTGTTGTTTGAGGGATACAAGAGATGTAGGTTTATCTGTCTTTGTGACTGAACATATGTGCACCAGAAGGTCAGCATAAAGTTTTGATATGGTTTTCACTTTCAGTGACTGGTTCCACTGAGTCTTTAGACTATCCCCATCCTCTTTCCACAAACCCCTTCTAGATGAATCAATTTCAAAATTCGCATTTACATGGACAGGTAAGCCAGTTTTGCCAGGTAAAGGCAGGGAACAAAATGTTTTGCCACTAAATCTGTCATTAAATGAGCTCTTCCAACATGCAGCAAGAGCAGCTTGAGGAACTTTGAAATTATCTTGCTTGTTTTGAACAGAGTCTTGATTAGAAAGCCCAAAATTTTCTGCAATGACCCACTGACTGTGTTTATTTCCGAGTGAAATTTGAATACCATAGATGGTGTTGCATTGTTCTGCTGTTTTTGACAAGAGGGATTTTTGAACATGTCTGTCGAAGTTTTCCTTGCTTTCCATGCTCTTCTCTGTGTATTTCTTTTCAATAAGGAAAGACCTTTTTGCTTGTTTTCCATCTTCACTGATCTCTGAGAACTGTATTTTTGTGATGTGTTTCAAGAAGAGAATCAGTCCCTCAGGATCTTCAGCCAATGCATAGTAAAGTTCCTTCATGTCATCATCTGTGACTGCATGTCTAGATATTTCTGATTTTTCAGCCATTTTCTCTGTCCTGAGAGGGAACCTGAACATGGTTCCAGTATTGAGTGCAAACATTTCTGGGAGAAACGTCTGATAAACATCCTCAAATGACTTTTTAAATTCATGTCCTGTTAAATACTTGCAGCCTGGGGACTGTTTTGTCACACCTTCAACGTATTTCAGGTTTGGATCAGAAATGCAGAGCCATTTGTCAGCGGTCAGGATAGATGGACAGTCTGTCAGATGATAGACAGAATTGAAGCCAAGTCCATATTTCCCAGTTCTGCCTAAAGTGTCATGTTTTCCTCCTTCCCCCAGCTGCTGAATGCCTTGCAGATCAGCATCAGAAAAGGTTTTGTTGTTATACACACAAAGTGCCGGGCCTTGAAGCAGTTCCCACTTCTTCCCAAATACCTTTTTAGTCATATGTGTTCTTTTGTCCCACACAAAGTGAATTTCTGTCGCCTCTGCATCATCAGCATTTTGAATGAGCTCTTTCAGAATATCCTTTTTGGATGGATATGCATTAATTATATTTTTTAATCGAAGAGTTAACTTTTCACTTTGTCCAAACTCAAAAGGATTCAAAGGTTGCTCTGCTTTTGTAAACTTTGACTTTGACATGGGAGTACTTAAACATGGGACTTTCAACCATCTTGCGGTGATGGGCAGAACCTCTTCATGAATGACATAGAATTCTTCATTGTCTTTTTTCAGGTCATCAAGCCCTTCTTCACTGATGTCACAGAAGACTGTTTTGGACAAAGACTGCAGAGTAAAGTTTTGGTTTTGTGTCATGACAGGCACAGGGGTACTGTCCTTCAAAAGCTTTTTGTTTTTTCGCATCCAGTCAAGAATGGCAATTGACACTTTTAGCTCTGTCAAGTCTCCATGAGGAGGGTTCCTGCGGTCAATTCTTTCTTTCATGTCACAGAGTATGCCTTCAATCTCCTCATCAGACAGTGTTTTCTTCACACCCAATTTTGTGAACAGGTTTTCATATGGCAAAAACTCTTCAGGCACTTTCTTGATGTAGGGGTTTAGATCCAAATCAGGTGGATAGACTAAAATGATATCTTCTGGACGTACAAACTGGCTTTTATTCCAAATCCAGTGAATGCATTTTGTGTTCATTAAATGTCTGAATTTTTCAACATTGTCTTGCATGAATTTGTAAATGCTGTGCAGGTTGTTTTGAAAGTCAGTAACTGAATGTGTATTTACACCTGCTCTCATGGCAGAAAGGTTCTCCAAGACCTTTTCAGCAGGAGGGGGCTCATTAAGTCCAAGACTTTTGCAGACATGTTCTTTTAGGTCAGAGGTGAGTGGCATTACACATCCAACAGTCGAAGAGTACGTTGAATGCCTTATTTCAGCAGGCTTAAAGAGACCACTCTTGCTTCCATTTGAGAACTTTGGATTTGCACAAGGCACCCACTGACTTTGCACCATCTCTCCTATCTGCATCTTGCTGAATTTTGAAAGGAAATCATTCTCATTCAGCACTTGAACAAGAGCATGTGCTTTTTTGGATGCCTTCTCTGGTGAGTGGACACAGAACTTTTCAATATGATTTATAATCTGAAATATGTCTGCTGTTGATATTTGTTTTTGCTCTGTCTTTAGGCCAAGGCGTTGCAAACTCTGAAGCATTTCATGGGTCTCTGTGTAAACAGGTGGGGGAAAGAAATCTGCCTCAAAAAGTTCCTTAAAGGTCTTGATTCTTGGATCAAAAAAGTCTGAGGCTTGTTTGCGCTCTCCCTGAGCTGTCTCAATAAAATTCAGACTTTTAGTTTTTGTGAACAGCTCTTCGCTTTGTGAGAGAAGAATGCTACCATTATTCAGGATCCAGGTCATTATTTTCTGTTCCTCACCTTTTTTGAAAAAGCCTGTTTCGATGCATTTAACCAAATGAACAGCCACTTTAGCTGCATCCAAGAGTTCGATATTCAGAAGAGTTAAAAGTCTGCGATCGGCTTCATTTGTACATTGTACAAAAGTTTCAGGCATTGGCAGATCCGTTGGAATGGCTGGTTTGGTGACTGAAACAACAGCTTGTTTTGACTGAACTCCAACAAATTTCCCAGACATCTTTCTGAAAATTGGCAACACAGAAAGCAAGTTCCTTTCTGCATTAGAGAGATTACCCAAAGAGGAGAGATAGCCTTTCAACTCCTCTATTTCATGTGATGAAGCAGAAGCAATGCCTTTGATGAGCTGATCTCTGTGTGAGTTTGCAAAGACTTGCAGGACATTTCTTGGTGAAGCTGGAAGAACATAACCCTCGATGTCATGATGTCTAAGACACTCATCTCTTTTTATGACTGTACACCCCACACTTCTTAACACTTTCTGAATATTTTCTGATAGGCTGGACCCAATGCTGCTCTGAAAGATCAAAGTTGTGTTACTCTGCAATCTCGCTAACAACAGAGAATTGCCTGAATTCTGTAGTGGTTCCAGTGGTATTAATGGCATGTCAATAAAGTTTCTTAAATCATTACATTCATTGTTAAGAAACTTCCAGAATTCAGCCAGCCAGCTCTTTGGTGGATGATGATCATCTGCTGTTTTCCATGTAACATGACCTTCGGTCAACATCCATTCCTTGGGTAAGTGCTTCTTGGTGAGTTCAACAACATGTCTTGCATCCAAATTGATGATGTTGTATGTGTCTGAAAAATAGTGTGATTAATTAGACCAAAATTCACAAACGTGTATAAAATTAATTCAATATATTGTAATAATTGAATAAATATCTTTAATAGTACGATTTTCTTACTCATTTGTCCTAGTTTCCTTAGTTGTGTAGTGCAAAGTTGGCTCAGATCATTGACTAAAAATCTTTCTTTACAAAATGGCAGTAATGTCCTAAACAAGGAAGAAAACGGATTATTACCACTTTGCCAACAGAATATAATGACACTAAAGAACTCAAGTAGAAAAGAGATGTCCAACCTTACCTTGGAAACTTCTCATTGTCAATTAAAACAGCGTTCTGCACCCCAGTACTGATAGAAGTGAAGGTTCCATCACTGAGAGGCAGAATCTTAAGACCTTGTAGATCTGTAAACTTGCCATCACTCAGAGCAAATTCAAGAAGACGGTATTTGTCATCTTTGCTGAGGTTTCCAGCCGCACTTCTGCGAATGACATCTCTAACATAAGATGGAGTCACCCATGTCAGGGTATCACTTAGAGGGAAGATTTCTTGAACATCTTTCAAGACATGTTCTGGAACTGTGACCAAGTTCTCTCCTTCACCAACCAGTAACCTTGAAACTGCAGACATTGTGTCACTGTGTATATTGTTGACTGGAAGAACTGCATCTGAGGGAGACACCCATATCTTCTCATCACTGGCAAGGTGAAAGATCTTGTATCCAAAAAGACCCTCCAGAGTATCTGCTGCAACTTTATGCCATCTGTCTTTATGCACAGTCTTGGATAGGTCAGGCCAAAGATTGTACACAGTGTCGGCAGGCAGATCTGAGTTTCTGGATATCTGAATGGCATCTAGGATCAACATTCGATACACATGAGGAAGAACATCTTTAATTAGTAGCTCATTCCATATGGCAGATTCATCATTCTTCTGGTCCTCTTCTTGCCATTTGATGAACCCCCGGTTATCTGTTAGGCCAAAGCAAGCGTTAATGTGAACCGGAAGTCCAGTTTTGTTTGACTCATTATTTGGAAGTGGCAGAAAGCAACTTAGTCTTCCATTGCAAAGTGACTCATCTTTATCTAATAGAAACGCTGCATCAACCTGAGGGCAGAAGCTCAGCTTACTGGCAAGAGAGTCAATCTCTGGTTTAGATCCATGTTTCAGAAGGCAAGTTGTCACAAGCCATTGTTTTTCATCCATTTGATGGGGAATGTGTGATACTGTTTTAAAGCATGTATTTCTGTCAAATGGTTCTTGCTTGACATGACAAAGTTCAGAATCAATGTGTATTATCACTGAAACTTCAAGCCTATTGTTGCAGATGCCATCGGTGTCAATATGCAGCAAAGAAATGGATGACACGTTCCTCAGAAAAAGAAGACTGATGTCTGCATCAGCAATGAAACTGTCAAAAAGCTGTTGAACTTTAGTGGCGTTGTACAGGTTATCAGAGATCTCAGAAGCCTCATTACGCAGGGGGAACCGGAAGAGTGTTCCTTTGAAGTATTTCTCATCCCTGACGACCTTCTCCCAGGTACTGCTGTTGACTTGACTGACAATATTTCGAAAGGGCTGAAACTGGTCTGTAAATTTCAACAAGCTCTCTCTGTCCTCTTCATCATCCAAAGACCATCGATAGCCTTCTTCATCATCATCAAACATCTGCTTTTGTGGGTCAAAAATGGCTAGGTGTTCAGAACTGAAGACACATGGTAGGTCTGTAAATAAACAATTATAATAATTTCAATTATTGTTAGTGTCACCAGTGTTTCACTGATTCCCATTAATCTGCCACCCCAATTTTCCTAAAGCTCTGTTACTTGTACAATTTAAATTGTTGTATTTGACCAGGTCAAAGGCACTTGCATTGGCAGGAATCAAAATGTGGCTGAGCCCAATGAAAACTGAGTAGGCCTAACCTAAACTACATCTGCTATCAACTACACTTCCTTACATACAAGCCACTGTTTAATCAGAGCAGAAGTATGTCATCATAAGCAGTGTTAAGAATATAATACTTAGAACAGTAATAGTGAAGTGGTCACACCACACACATGCACCTGTGACAGATTTACTGCAACACCATCATCAAATCAGTTTTACAATAGTAGATAATACAGCAGTGGACAGCATGTAAAAAGTAATTCTTATTTAACTATGTTTGACCTGTGAAATGTGCTCTGTTTGAAGGGGAGAAGTGGTATGAGCAAAGAGACATTTTATTAATTAATGCATGGCAACAGAGGTGAAGTTCAACTTGCAGCTTTATTATAAAGAATGGTCAGGCAGGCAGAGGTCGAGACAGGTGCAAACAACAATGTAAAGAGTAATCATGAAGGGTAAAACAGTCGGAGGTTGGGGTAGGCAGCTAACAATCATAAAACAAGAAACAGGCCAGAATCACAAGAAAACATGGGTGAAGTACACAACACAAAACAATATCCACACAATGAAGGTGTGCGTGAGGTGGAGGTTTAGACCAGGGATGCGTCCGAAACCGCCTACTACTCAGTAGGTACTGCATTTGAATTGAAGCGTACTACTCGGTCGTTAGAAAAGTACGTTCTACACAGTATGAATGTAAGAAGTATGAATGGAATTCGGACGTACTACATCCGCCATTTTGTCATGGTCACGTGACCTACCTGCGTCAGTTGCGTCGCTTCACTCCGATTCATGAATTCTCTCGCGGGGCATTATGGGATAGCGCAGAATGTATGGGATGCGCACTTTAGAATCTCGCCGGAAGTAGTAAGTCATCCGGGTACTTCTTGCATACTGATATTCAAATTCTATGAATTCGGACATACTACTCAGCTCACATACTGATTTTAGCGTACTGCATAGTATAGAAGTATGCGGTTTCGGACGCAGCCCAGGTGAATGGCTGGTTTAGTGTTTCTATGGCTGGAGTGCCCTCTAGTGAGTCTGGTGGGTATTACAGCTGATGACCAAAACACATATAGCCTACATTCTGGCCAGTGTTTAAATTTATGTTTAAGAATTATTATGCTACTGTTTTTAGAGCATGAGAGAACAGTTTCATACAGGTAATATGATGATGGTCATTGTAATTATCTTACCAAATGTGGTTTCCTCAGAAAGGACAACAGATGCAGCATTGCCAGATATTGCTAAGATCTAAGATATTGGTAATGAGCCAAGAGGAGTGACAAAGTTAATAATTGCCAGAGAGTAGAAGCTCAAAGGACCATATCACCAGATGCAGGAGCCAGTCACAACCCTCATGGAAGGTCTATTAGTGGAATTTGAGGGACTTTTTGGAAGCCTCGTCTATCTCCCTGCAGCTGAGGGTGACCAATACATGTGCTGCATCCCAATTCGTATACTATCCATCCTTAATATTATTTGAAAATAGAATTAGTATTTTCCAAACTGTAGTATGTTGAAAAGAGTATGCCAAAGGTTCCTGGATGGTCTACTATTTCTGGTAAAAAAAAAGTGTAGAACCATGCATCTCTAACCACTAATATTGCCCACAATACATAGCACATTAAACGTGAATTTGATTAGAATGACAAATTTGGGTAAAGTGTAAATAAACTACAAACATGGCAGATGTGCGAGACCTACCGTCAAGTAAAGAGGCTTTAGTATGGTTGTTTGAATGACTATTACTTAATATCTAGCCAACTGGAAAATATTTGATTGATGTTTTCTGTGTTTTATTTATTCTGCAACAACAACATGAATCGTTATGTTTTTAAGATATGTTTGTAAATTAACTTCTCAATTGATAATTATTTAAAGACCTGAGGAGATTTCTCTGCATGAAAGACCTGCAAATTAACCTGCTGTTGAATCTACAGGAAAGAAATATGAATGATGTGTCGAGAGATGATTTACAGGGTATGTAAATAAGCAACATAATGATCTGCTAACGAGGAAATAGTATGTCCCAAAGCTTGCATACTCTTCTTTTACACACTCAAAAATATATACTTTTCTTTCACAAAAAATTACAAAAAGCAAATTAAAATGCAGCAATGGACTCTGGGACTTTATTTAGTGCTTTTGACTATACTGGAGAGAGTTATGAACTGCCCCCATGCCAGCTGATTCCAGCCAGTATGATGTCCTCCTTACTCCCTGTTTCCTGGCAGCAAGGACTCACTAAGTGCCCTTGATGTTTCTAGAAAGCAGTATCTCTCATGTGTGAAATGTTCACTGTGGGTCTTCCAGTCATCAACCACACCCAGTTGTTTGGGCTCTTCCATCCTCCAAACTGCAGACTCTACCTCAGCCCTCCAACCCTGTGCTTCGGCTCATGCCTTCATCGTCTCTACCATGACATCTCACTGGGGTCTTCTGGATTTCGTCTCTATTTCAGTCAGCTCAACCATCTACACCTTGGCCCTCCAAAATTATGTGGCCCACCTTGGAACTCCTTCCCTCTAGCTCCTCCTCGCTCCTCTGTCCATCTACTGTCACTGGTGTTTTCCTGATTCATGTTTTTGTCACAGTTGGCTGAACTGCCATTTCTACCTTGGCCATCAGGAACTTCAATATCACCCTGACTCTGCAGCTCTCTGTCTCCTTGGACCCCAGCTACTTCATCTCTTTCAGTTGCCCCCTGAAGTCATTGGCCATTCCTCCCCCATGGCTCCTCCCTCCATCAATTGCACATCCTCCTGGCTTTGTCCTGGGTCTCCACCATTCTCCTGCTCCAACTCCCCTACTGGATCCTCCCTTCATCTACTGCTCCCTAGCCATTTCCTCTGCACCTAGTTCTGTGGTCCCACCCTGGTCTTCTGTCCTCCTCCATAGCACACAACCTCCATTACTTCTTAAAACAGTAACTCAGAGCTCAGCACAGATATCTTTTTTTAAAAAAAAAACATTTTGGAAATCAAAAGTTGCCTTGCTAGTTTCTTGGAAAACCTATTTTGATTACAAACTTACATTGTGCATTATCTCCAACACTGCAGTTATCATACATAAATGAAATAATCAGTATTGTACAATTTCAAATTAGCAGGCACAGAATGAAATAGGCTTCAAATACTACATCATATGATCAGTTAATAGTATTTCTCACCTGTAATGTGATAAACAGAGTTGAAACCAATCCCAAATCTCCCAACTTTTGTTGGGTCATCCTGCTTGATGCTTCTGCCAGCTCTCTGTATTCCCTCCCAGTCTTCGTCTGTGAATGCTGCATCATTGAAGGCATAGAGAGCAGGTCCTGCCAGACCAAAGTTACAAACAAATGATTAATAATAAAGGTCTTCAGTCTAATAACAGTAGTTGCTGATAAACCTGCCATTATTAATTACTTTCCTTCATGTTATTTCAATCCCCTGAGACCTTTGTTCATCTTCAGAGTACAAACGAAGGTTTTGTAGATAAAATGTGAGATCTCCCTCATCTTCCAGCAAGGGTCCTGAGATGCTCAGTCCACTCAAAGAGCGTTTTCGAGAAATGTTTTCAAAAGAGTTAATATGTCTTCATACTAAGCTTCAACAACTCCAAACTAATCTAAAAATAACTTTGTTTGCCAAAGTTTCCTCTTCATCTTCAGGTCGTCAGAGTGTGTCTTTACTATGGGCAATACAATGTATTACCATTGCAGACAGTAGCGCAACACCCAAGCATCTTTTCTGGACTTTGAGCATCTTGGAACCCTATGGCACCCTATGGAGGGTGAAGGAGCTCTCAGATCTGCGTGGGACTGTATTTTTAGTCCCAATCCCGCCAGGTTAAAATTGGGTAATACCAAAAGAGAGAGTTAACAGATAAAACTGTAGGTTGTGCAAGCATTGTAGGCTAAATGTCAGTTTTGTTTGCCCCTTTGTAATGAGACATGAGTGCCGCATTAAACAGTGATGTGCGGTGAGGTTTGTCAGATTTACAAACATATCCACCCAATATGTTTGCCAACTACCGATTGTGTTTCATATATCATATATCATTATTTCTATACACATAGCAGGTAGGGCAATTGAAGAATGTAAAATGTATAGTGATTAAATATGTCTCCCTAGCTGGATGCAGACCTCTACTTTCAGATTTCATCCAAAATATGTTAATTTGTGTTTAAAGGTCTCAGAGAATCAAAACAACATTGGGGTGAGTAATTAATGAAAAAAATTTTGTTTTGGAGTGAACTAACCCTTTAATTATTTATCAAATTATGACTATATGTTTTTGCATAAATTAACAATATTCAACGTAAGGCCACTGGTGGACACCCTGTAGTATAGTCTCAATGGTTAAGAAACACTGTAGTAACTGACAGGATCTGATCGACTTATGAAAAGGGAAGTTTTAAAATCTTTGTGACATATGAATGAAGAAAGGGTATGCAGACAAGACAAAGGTTGGCGATCTCTTAAATCTGCTCCCAGGTTTCATAAACACCATTACCTTGATACTTTCTGAGTTCTTCAGTCCACAGGCTGCCTGTGTCGTACCGTCTCTCATCATGAATAAACACCACCCTTGAAGCTCCTGCATCATCTGCATTCTGGATCAGCTCCTGAAGTTTGAAAGGTCATTTGTTATTGACAAATATGAGATAAAGTGCCATTGATGTAAACCTATTCATGCGATTTGTTGTTGTTTTTAACCTACTTTCAGAATTTGTCCTCCATCTGGGTACCTTTCCCAAAATCTCTTTCAGGTAATCAATAAATGGTGGAGATGTGGCACCAAACTTATTTCTGCAGTGAACAATATAAACATTAACAAACTTCACAAATACATACACCCAGTGCTTAATTTGTGAATTGTGAAGTCCCGGAACAGATCGGGATAACGGATCCGGCATGTTACCCGAGGATGGAGAAGTGTCGCGCACGGAAGTGGAAGGGGGGTGGGGGGGAGGATGCGTTGGATGTCGGGAGGGTGTCACAGATGAAGGATGAAAGTGAAAAGAGTTGGCGAGTCGCGGAATAAAGAAAGTGAAAAGCGGACGGGGGAGAAGGGCTGTTGAGGAGGGGGATTGGTAAAATGAGGTGTCGGATCAGATTTCAGAGGTGCCGGATCCGGTGTGTTTCGGCACAAATTAAGCCCCGCATACACCAAATCATATATAAATGTAACATCTGATTGGCACCAATGGTATAGTGGTTAGTGTGTTGACACAAGCACTCCAGTGCTCACGGTGACCTGAGTTTAATTCCCACCTCAAGATCCTATGCAGGTCCTACCCCTCTTTCTTCTCCCCATGCATTCCTGTCAATACTCTCTACTTTCCCATCCATTAAAGATGAAAAAGATTAATTATTATGAAAAAATTATTATAACAAAAAATTAAATGTAACATCTGATGTTGTAGGTGAAATGCTTAATTGCTTCTCTGAGTTATGTCTTCTAACTCAAAACTTTTATGACCCTCTTTGCCAACAAGTCTAAACCTCCGTATTCTTTGTGATACTTTTATCTCCTGATATGTTAGGCAGAGACCATCTGCCTGACATCATCCTATCTTCACACGACTTCGCAGATAGGGGAGAAAAAACACCCTTTGTACTCGTGATCATGCACAGCACACCTACAAATACTCTCCTTATAGAAATTGACTTTTAAAAACTCAAAGATTCACTCCAAAGTATATATAATGTGTTTGGTTGCAATCTATATGTTCTGCCCTATAGTAGAAGTATAGTGCATGCAGCTGATGCTAATGTGTCATCAAATGTTTCAGTGCAAGAATACACAACCTGGTACAGAAAATATGAAGAAAGTATATATTTTACTGCCAAGAACCATTATGACATTTTTGAAATTTTAGTTGATATCGGGATGATATTAGTGCCACACTCTGAGAAAATGGAGAAAATACATAAGGAATTTAAAGTGGCTGGTGTAAATGTGCAAGTAGTGAGTGCTTCAACAGTGATTCATTTCTTGAAACTAATCAATGATCTAACACTAACTAAACAAATATCACTAAATGATTCTAACCAGACAACTAATGGCTTACCTTTGCCCATCAACCAGACATTAATCAAAGACAAAACAAGGTGTTCAAAACTTCTGAGTTTCTGCTTGTCGGAACCCAGTAAAGAAACAATCCATGCCCTCAGTGAACTGCCTCTTCTCCTCACACAAGATCAGGTGTTAAGAGTCTTTGACCCGGAGTCCCCAAAGTTAAAATCAAGGTTTAGCAGTCTTTTCCCAGATCATCAGGAAATGTTTGCAGATATGGATGTCAACGGAGAACATTCTCAAATTCTGTGTCAGGGAAATTTTATCAAGGACTTAACCATTGACCTAGCAGCAACATATTTGAAACCAGAACTTGAAAAACTGCTCAGGGAGTCATTACCTCATGAAAGTTGCCAGCTCTACAAAGCAGAGCCAGAGATAACTAAATGGCTGAACACATTATGGAGCTTCTTTGTTGATCAAGAACGAAGCAACCAAAATGAAAAGCTGGATGTATTCAGTGAGATTAAAACCCACTTTAATGACAGCCCTATCTTGCCAGTCATCTGCCCCAGTCAAAATAACATGTGTTTCTTACAAACAGTGGGGAACATATCCAAAGTGATTCAGAATCCAGATGAAAAAATAGCCTCCATTCTCATAAAACTGGGGTTCATGACATTAGACCTCAGCTTTTTCACTGGGTTACGTCTTAAGTGTGTTCAGACAGAGCTCCTGCAAACAGGAGACAGCAGTGCTGTATTGAAAGAAGTTTATCATGTGCGTCATTTTCAGTTTGAAAAGCTGTCAGAAGAGGAATGTGAAGATCTTCAACGTTTCTTACAGACTTGGATCAAAGAATTCAGTAGCAATAGTGAATGCACAAAAAAGCTGAAGTCCTTGCCCCTGTTTAAATCAATAACTGGAAAACTAGAAAGAATTGATTCATACAGCAAGGTCATTATTCTGAATACTAAGTATCTGACTAATATTTTAAACTTGTACCAGGTTGAAGGAGGTGACATTCTTTTCCTCAAGTATACCACAGAGAACGTGGAATTGACAATATTTCCAGACATTAAGATTCTGAGTGATCTGGAGTTCTGTGTAGAGTTTATTCTTCCTTCTGTGCACAAGATGGAAGAGGCCAAACTTCTTGATTTAATGCATTTGTTAATAAAACTTGGACCAGTGAACGACAGGATTGCCTCTGCTTTGAAAGATGTCAGATTTATTCGTGACATCCATGGCTCTCTTCAGGCAGCTTCATACTTCTATAATGACAATGAACCACTTTACAAGGTAATGCTTCCACAAGAGAGATTTGTGCCACAATCCTTTTGGAACATTTTTCAAGATGAACAAACTGAAGCACATCGTCTATTAAAGGCACTTGGATTGAAACATGAAGTGTCTGATGAGGAAATCATTCAGTTTGCAAAACAAGTTGAATGTGAAGCTGGAGGCAACACTCCTCGAGATGTTCTAAGGGAAAGATCAAAACTCCTGTTTAAGACTGTTTTGTCAAAGAGTTCTGACGAAAACTCTACATTACTGAATAGAGTCGCTCACATTAAATTCATTTTCCCCATGCAAATTCAGCAAACACTATGTGATTATCATAAGGCCTTTACACAAGAGAGGGAGGTTGTTGCCATCAGCGGATCATTGATTGACAAAGACAGTAGTCACCAGTATCTCATATGGACATCTATGCCAATCCTGCCTTCAGAATCCTGGACTCTATATCTCATTAATAAAATGAAGGATGCCGGAGCTGTGGATACTCCACCCCCTGAAAAAATTGCTGCTAATCTGAAAAACATCTGGAGGTCTGACTGCACTGAGAGACTGTTGGGAACAAGAGTGAAAGTATTTACCAAGTCATATGCATATCTCCAATCAATAAATTTTGATGCCTCCATGTTCTCAGACCTCCCCATTATCTTGGTGGAAAATGGAACAATTCTAGTAAAGGCCAAACAGACAGTTCTTCAGCTACATGATGCTTCTGAGTTCAGTCCTTATTTGTACAACATTCCCTCAAACTATGAGACATTTGCAGAATTCTTCAAGAAGATTGGTGTACAGGAGAAGCCCACCATTAATCAATATAGCACTGTTCTTCAGGAAATCTATTGTGATACTTATGTTAATGACATTCTACAGGCTAATCAGCAGATAACTGTCAGACGTGTTGTGCAACAGCTGTTTAGCCTGCTGAAAGAGGAAGAAAACAATGCCCCATTCCAAAATTACCCACTTTACCTGCCATCAACTGATGGAAGACTCTATGAATCCAGGACTTTGTTCTTTAATGACACAGCCTTCCAGACCACAAGAGTTGAAGGTCCTTTGGAAGCCAAGCTGAAATTGCTGGAAAAACTAAACTGCTGTCATCTTGGAAATGATCACTATGAACACCAAACACTCCTGCAGCTCCTTCCTCAACAAGTCCGCCCTGTATTTCTCTCAGGTATAATTTCTGAAAACCTGGAGAGAATAAGTCTTAAGTATTGTAATGAAGTTGAATGTGAATTTAGTGGCTGGTTTGTCAAACACTTGTCTTCTGCTGCTTTTTTTCGTGGACTGGTCTGTCTCATCAGAGAAGGCAGCAAAGGTGGAGATTTTGATGCTGCAGGAAAAGTAAAAAAAATCTTTTGTAATATTCTAATTATCTGTTGCAAAACTTTTCAAACTGAGCTTCTGTTAAATCATCAGCCACTTGAGGGTAGTACGGCTGAAAAAATGATATATATGAAAAAACAGCATAATAGATCCATTTTCTATTTGAAACACAGTGATGACATGGCACCCAGAGTTTTAAATGAAGTTAATATGTGTCTCACAAAAGAAATCAACGCTCTTCTGGGGAACTGTCTGACCACCTCAAGCATTCTGGTCCTCGGGCAACTTCTGCTATGTGAAAACATGGAGGATGTTGAGAAAACCTTGGCAAATCATGGCATTCGTAACAGTGGACAAAATGAGGAAGAACATAATGTCTTGGCTAAACATGAATGTCAGATATCTGGAGAATTGAATGCCGGCTTTAATATAAACTTTCTCAACAAATTTGAGACATCAGAATCATCACCAGAAACACCCACGCCTTCACCAGAAACATCTACACCTTCACCAGAAACATCTAAACCTTCACCAGAAACATCCACGCCTTCACCAGAAACATCTACACCTTCACCAGAAACATCCACGCCTTCACCAGAAACATCTAAACCTTCACCGGAAACATCCACGTCTTCACCAGAAACATCCACACCCTCACCAGAAACATCTATACTTTCACCAGAAACATTTACACCTTCACCAGAAACATCCACACCCTCACCAGAAACATCTATACCTTCACCAGAAACATTTACACCTTCACCAGAAACATCCACACCCTCACCAGAAACATCTATACCTTCACCAGAAACATTTACACCTTCACCAGAAACATCCACACCCTCACCAGAAACATCTATGCCTTCACCAGAAGCATCCACACCTTCACCAGAAACATCCACACCCTCACCAGAAACATCCACACCCTCACCAGAAACATCTACACTCTCACCAGAAACATCCACACCCTCACCAGAAACATCTACGCCTTCACCAGAAACATCTACGCCTTCACCAGAAGCATCCACGCCTTCACCAGGAACATCTACACCTTCACCAGAAACATCCACACCCTCACCAGAAACCCCCACGCCTTCACCAGACACATCTACACCTTCACCAGAAACATCCACACCCTCACCAGAAACCCCCACGCCTTCACCAGAAACATCTACACCTTCACCAGAAACATCTACACCTTTACCAAAAACACCCACACCCTCACCAGAAACATCTACGCCTTCACCAGAAACACCCACGCCCTCACCAGAAACATCTACACCTTCACCAGAAACATCTACGCCTTCACTAGAAACATCCACGCCTTTACCAGAAACATCCACACCCTCACTAGAAACCCCCACGCCTTCACCAGAAACATCTACACCTTCACCAGAAACATCCACGCCTTTACCAGAAAGATCCACACCCTCACCAGAAACACCCACGCCTTTACCAGAAACATCTACACCTTCACCAGAAACATCTACGCCTTCACTAGAAACACCCACGCCTTTACCAGAAACATCTACGCCTTCACTAGAAACACCCACGCCTTTACCAGAAACATCTACACCTTCACCAGAAACATCCAGGCTCTCACAAGAAACATCCACACTTTCACCAGAAACATCCGGGTCCTCACCAGAAATATCCAAACCTTTACCAAAAACAACCAGGCCCTCACCAGAAACATTTAGGCCTTCACCAGAAACACAAAGACCTTCACTGGAAACATCCAGGCCCTCACCAGAAACATTAAGGAATTTACAGAAAGATGCCTTTCCTGAGACACTAGAAGAGATCAAAAGAGAAATTGACAAAAGCTTAAATGAAATCTGGGAAATGTCAAGTGAGGACAAACAAAAAGCTCTTAAACGTCTCTACCTCCGGTGGCATCCGGACAAGAACCCAGGCAATGAAGAACTCGCCAACGAGGCTTTCAAATACCTTAAGAATAGAATTGAGGACCTACAACAAGGGAAAACTGCACGAAACACTTCGTCAAACTGGGGAGACTTCGTCTAACTGGGGACACGAAGCCACAGGAGGGGACGAGAGGGGTTCTATCAGGGCTACTCCAGAAGACACTACAACTTCTAGTTGTACCACAGCGAGACTCCACAACCAGACAGAGCAGAAGCAAAGCGCTGGTATGACCAGGCTCGGTGTGACCACAGAGCAGCTTACACTGACACTGTTTCTTCAAAGTTTTGATTTCTTAAACTATTTAGAAGTGCATCCAAGAATAAACTATTTGCATGTTTTGAAAAGTAGGAGTTTTGTTGTTCTACGCTTACTATGTTACTTTTTATTACTGTATAATGAGCGCGCTCTGTATTGCTAATGCTGTTTGCTCTACTAGGGTTTGATTCCCAGAAAATGCAGAGAACAATGTATATACCTTGAATACAATGCAAGAAAGTTTAAATATCAGAAGCTGTTTTAATCCACCTGGAAACAGCTACTGTCAGTAACGTTAATTAAAAATGTCATTAAAATAAAATCACTGTTAATTCATTAAAAAGCATGGTGTGTTTATTAAGAAATATTAACAGAAGTCAAAAGCTGTTTCAACCAAATGTTCACTAAATGACAGAACAGTCACACAATCATCCTGCGATACAGATGCTGTATGTGCTTTACAATCCTTGCAGCAAAACCACCTCTGGAGTCTATCGGCTTATAAAACATGACATGAAGAGTTACTCATCTTGTACTGCTTGATCAAGAAATGAAACTTTGATTTGAGCAGCTTCTGGTTTCCTCCATAGCGCTGCAAAAACCATGACGAAAGCATCAGTGGTTTTCTGGTGTCCCAGTAATAACTTATTACACAAATTCTGTACATAATTACAGCATGTCATATATACGCAATGAACACAACAGAAGAAAGCAGTGTTAGAAATGCTCTATACAGTGCTGGCCAATGCAGTGTACAGTGCATCTGAAAAAAAAAAAAAACATTAGCTATCATCACGCTTTGACACAGTAATGCTAGGAAAATGAAAAGCCCTCACCTGCAGTGGTCATTGTTTATTTCCTGAATTAACAGTCACACCTGTTTAGTATGTTTTAATGGATTCATGGATAATGCTACTTTCTTTTTTAACCAGTAATATGTAGGAGACTGAAAATGTCACCTTCATACATTCATTTGCAGGAGTAGAAGATAATCTAATCATGAACTAATATCAGTATGTAAAAAAAAAAACGCTGACAGGACAATGCAGAAATGCCTTTTCACACTGGGACTCGGTTACCTGAATAAGACTCTTCATCTGTTGACTGTTTTTACCCTGATTCCTGTCCTGCTCAGTCTAGAAGCTCACAGAATGAATGAATCAGGCATATGAAAGTGTTTAAAGTTCATGTTGAGAATGAATGAACTTGTGAATTTGAGGAGAATTAAATCCACGCACACACACACACACCTTCAGCACTGCGCTCCTGCAAGCAGACACGCTTCATTATTGCCATTTGGTCTTCGGATAAAATATCTAAGATGTGTGTGATGATGTTAAAACCAATTAATTTGTGCATTTTTTTACAGCTACATCATTGGCGATAGTGATGGCATGACATTAAATGCATTTACACGTGTTCTTGAATTGACTGTACAGTGGTACAACTCTGGTCTTCCTCACACACAGAGAACATTCAACACACGTGTGTCATACAGTACGGTATGTTCTTAACTCATAGTTATGTCACATGAGAAAACGGTAGGCCTGAGCAATCAATCAATGCATTGTGATTCATGAATCATTTCTTTGATTTTCGTAATGCATCAGGATTCAGTTCTAGAATCAATTCTGAGCTTGGTTTCTAACTGCAGATGGCGCTCTAGGCTCAAAATATCCAGCGGCAGACCCACACATGTATCAGGACACAATCTAGACCACTAGGGCTGCCTTCCAGTGTACTTTTAGGGTGTACTCACACTAAGCTATCCAAACCATGCCCGGGCAAATTTGACCCCATTTCCACGGTTTTTTGGCAAGTGTGAGTGCTCCAATTCGGGCACAGTTGTGGTTCAGTTGGCCAATTAGAAGAGGAGTGCCAGAGCGCAGTTCGGTTGGGCTTTGGCGCGGTATGCTTGTAGAGTGAGTGCAAAGCGCACCTGAGCCTGAAACTGAAGACATGACGTCACTTTTAAGGGACTGATTCATGTGGATTTATTAATCATTCTTACTCTTCAATGAACATGAACTGTCATAGTTTTTTAAAGACGCAAACCCCTCGCTGCATGACAGCTGATACCTTCAGCAAACCTCATAATACCTGCAACACGAGGACTTTTATGAAACTTTATGAGCGTCAAACGTGTTGGATCTGTTCCACAGAAGATTTGACTGTGTATCTGCCTCCCAAACTACAAAAAATAATAAAAAATACATAACTAAAGCAATCTCCACTGTGTTGAGCGAGAGCGCTTCTCTGAACAGTTGCATCATCGATGACGTAAGCGGGCTTGGCAGGTAAAATTGCAGTATGAGTGTGGGCCGAGAGGGAGAGGGGACGGGGGGAAATCATGCCCAGGCACGGTTCAAGGCAACTGTACCTAGTGTTAGTACACCCTTAGAAATCCACTCGCCAACTTCCCTTCCCTTGTTCCCTTAGGGGAATCTTCAACGCCATTATGAAGTGTGTTCCACTTCATCAAGGCCCAATCCCAATTCTATTTTTGTACCCCTTCGCCCTTGAAACAGAGTGTAAAGGGGAAGGGCTTCAAAATGTACCCCTTAGAAACGGGACAACACCTGCACACTCATCATATGTCATTGCAATCTCTTGTTTCATATGAGATCGATGATCACGTCTGCTGTAGATATATATACTTGGTTTGGAGTGTGGTCCTGAAAAATCTCAGTTACAAGGGGTATCTACCCCTTCCCCTTAGCCCTACGCCTTCAAGCTAAAGAGAATTGGGACAACCCTACCCATTCACGTGAACGCTCAAAACGTAAGAGCTAAGGGGTAGAAATGCAATTGGGCTCAAGTGAACGAGGGAAGCTTACATTGATATGCACTCGATCCCTCGATTATGACAGAGGGACTGAGTCAGCTTTATATGACCACTCCAGTGCCTATACGTCCCAAAATGGAAAACAATTGTTACGTCACAACAGTGTGGTTCCCAAGTGTTCGAGGGGTTAGTGCATTGCATTTAAACCCATTCAGATGTTCAGCCAATATTGGACACTTGTGTAATGATTAATGGCGTATAATTAATGATGTTTAACGGCAGACAGTGCTCTAAGCTAACGGCAGATGGCGTTCTAGGTTAATGTTTAACAGCAGACGGCACTCTAGGCTAGGTTTTTAAGGGCAGGTGGGACCCTAGGCTAGTGTTTAACAGCAGATGGCACTTTAGGCTAGGTTTATTAAGGGCAGGTGGGACTCTAAGCTAGTGTTTAACAACAGACGGTGCTCTAGGCTAGTGTTTAAGAGCAGACGGCACTCTAGGCTAGGTTTTTTAAGGGCAGGTGGGACCCTAGGCTAGTGTTTAACAACAGACAGTGCTCTAGGCTAGTGTTTAAAAGCAGATGGGACTCTAGGCTAGGTTTTTTAAGGGCAGGTGGGACTCTAGGCTAGGTTTTTTAAGGGCAGGTGGGACTCTAGGCAAGTGTTTAACAACGGACGGTGCTCTAGGCTAGTGTTTGATGGCAGACGACACTCTAGGCTAGTTTTTTTTAAGGGCAGGTGGGACTCTTGGCTAGTGTTTAACAACAGCAAGTGCTCTAGGCTAGTGTTTAATGGTAGACAGTGCTCTATGCTAACAGCCGATGGTGCTCTAGGCTAGTGTTTAACAGCAAATGGCACTCTAGTCTAGGTTTTTTTAAGGGCAGGTGGGACTCTAGGCTAGTGTTTAATGGCAGACGGTGCTCTAGGCTTAATTTTAACTGTACACTCAAATGCTCACAAATAAAAGCACTTGCACATTTTGCCGAGCGGTCAAATGTACTTACAGCTCAACTTTTGTCATAAGATTAATGTAAACAACTCACGATGAACTCCCTTGTACTCCCCTAATAATGATTATTTTAAGTTCAAGTGGTATGTGTACAGAATTAGAAGCAAGCAGAGATAGGCTGTTTGTAAAGCATACAGCGCCATCTGCTGGTGAAAACGAAGCTTAAAACTGATTCAACAGAGAATCCGTGCATTCATAAAATCTCGTAATCAATGCAGAATAATTTCCTGATTCACAATGCATGGATTCAGTGTCCCAGCCCCAGATAAACAGGAGATGTAATCGAGTCGTTTGGCCTGACCATTGAATCAGAGATTTATTTCCAAGGCATTCTGTCAGTCTGATATAAAAAATAAACTGCATAGCTCCATCAAGGACTCTTCATGTTTCTGGAAGAAGAAAAGTGACTGTCCACACTCTCCCCCACCCCGAACGCTTCCTCTGTAAATGTGCATCTGCAGACTCCTCAGGTTCCGCAGTCTCACATGTTGTAGGCCACATATATGGGGTCGAGCTGGTCCGCGAGGAAGCCGTCCCGCAGGTGCATGCGCTGTTTCTCCCCTCTGGAGTTGATAGGAATGACCCCGGGGTCCACCACCACCACCACCCCCACGATCAGGTAGTGCTCCTCCAGAACCACATTGGTCACCAGTGCTACGAGATCCAGAGCCTCCTGCTCCGAGCCCTCCAGCTCCACCACCACCACCAGCAGATTCGTCCAGGTGAACACGGCACTGCGGAGACCACACAACACGCAGGACATCAGGGGATAACACTACATGTATTTATATATATACAGTTGAAGTCAAAATGATTCTCCCCCTTCACTGAAATTAACAGATTTTTTAAGCATACTAGTTTTAAACATTATAGCTAATAACTCATCTCTAATAACTGATTTCTCTTCTCTTTGTCATGATGACAGCACATAATATTAGACTAGATATTCTTCAAGACACTTCTATACAGCTTAAAGTGACATTTAAAGGCTTCACTAGGGTAATTAGGGTAAAGTTAGGGTAATTAGGCAAGGCATTGTATAACAGTGGTTTAATTTGTAACAGCATTGTATAACTATTGGTCTTACGCAGTCACGGGTGTAATTTCACAGGTCAGAGTTTACTTTGGACATGCGAAACCTGTTGCACAAGCTTGGGTTTCTGGTCTGATGCATTTGCATGCATATGAAAGTAAGTCTACGGGCTGAAATGTGCAGTTTGGCTTTATATTTGAGAATGTTTGAGATTAGAAAAAGGATACCAAACAGAGCTGTAGTAGCCTGTATCAGTCATTGAAAGAGTTCACACTTAGCTGATGATTGATTATAAAGCGTGTTTGGCATGCTGTCCCGGGAGAGAGCCCTGAGCTCATAAGATCCTCGAGCCCGGGGCTCCCTCCCGTTTGCAGGGCGAGAGGGGAGTTTAAGCTCAGGTAGATCTGGAGAACTCCCCTGCTGTAGTAGCTAATGAACAGATAGTGATCGCTCTTAAGAGATAACTACTGACTAGGAGCATGTCTATGGTGATGATTTAGATTAGTCAATTAACTTAAGTTGCATGTTTTTGGACGGTGGGAGGAAACCGGGGAACCTGGGGGAAACCCACGTGAGCACGGGGAGAACGTGTAAACTCCACACAGAAACGTCGGCTGGCTTGGTAAGGACTAGAACCAGGGACGTTCTTGCTGTGAGGCAACAGTGCTAACCACTGGGCCACCGTGCCACCCATCTAGGAAAGGAGGAGGAGTAGGGGTGGAAGGGGGATTCTTCAAAACGAAGATGGCTGTGATATGGACCTGAGGGTATTTATAGTGGCTTAGCTTCAGATAATGTTTTAAAGGTCTGTGAACAATATTTGTATAAAGATAGACAACAGTAGAATATATATTGTGACAATCTTAATGATAACAATCACATGTTGGATCTACATCAAGATACACTTTGGAAAGTCTACCCAAAGTCCCTTTAAGGCAAGTCATTTCACTCGGCGGCCATCTCTGAAAAACCTCTCGGGTATTCTGTTTAAAAACATCAAATTCTCTAAAACTGTTTGCAAATTTTGCGATTAAATGTCATATTTGGAATCAGCAATAAAAATTAAACAACAGCTGTCTCTTAAGTTTTGTTTTTGAATGTTCGCATAAAACAAAATCGGCATTTTTTTCAGGTTGCCCGAGCTAATGCGCATGCGCCTTTAAGGTGGTTTCTGTTTACATGTTACACATTATCATCCTCTGAATAATGATCATCTGATTGCACTGCTCTTATGAAATTAATCACAACTTGTGTCTTGATGGCAAATCTCCCCCTAAAATGACAGAGATCCCAATGTTTACAAGTTTATGGGCGTTCATGTAGTTTCCGTCATGTGTTGTGCATTTGACGAGACGGACTGCATCTCCTGTTCATTTAAAACAGATTACAAAACCAGAGAACATTTGTTTTCAAGTGTATTTGCTTTAATTAAAGTATTTCTCATGTGTGTGAAGCACGTGTTCTCTGAGATTCCAGTGTGTTTGCTGATCCGAGGGAAGCTGCAGAAACTGTCGTAAAAACACACATGTGGTCCGAGCCCCTCCCCCGCAAAATAATCAATCTATAGAAATCAATGATTGGCTCCTGTACTAGAAGGCGGGGCTTCATTCGCCGTATTGAAGTTGCACTTTTCCCCATTTAAAACTTTGCTCCAGTAAGGTATGATGGAGAATTTTGCACTGAATCAGAGTGTGATTGGTGCAGAGGGAAGGATTTCTACATGATATGTGGAAGAAATCTGTCTGAAATATGTCCTCTTCCCACTGAGATTTAACAGATGCGAGTGAGCCTTCACGTAAGGAGCAAATTGCATTGTAGAAATATGAAACCATGCCTTTGAAAAGCACAATAAACTGAAACATGGCTGAAATGAAAATTAAAACACTTCATACAGCAGGAAATTCAGGATACAGTCTTCAGGAAGTATTAAAAGTTTGTCCAGTTACAGTACATAAAGCTTGTTTTACAGCATTTTTGGCATTCTGTTGATTATCCTTACTGACACCAAACATAGTTTACACGTAACTGTTATTCATTCATTCATTCATTAATAATTACTTTAATTAATTAATTATAACCTCCTAGGGCCCGAGTGTCCACATATGTGGACAACACATGTTTAGCACTTAAGTGGCTATTTAAAATACTTTAAATGTTCTATATTTTGTCACAGACATACAGTGTCATCCTGCAACTGTTTTGCAGCATATGAGATGTCTCAAACCCTATTTTTAACTGTCCAAAATGGGAAAAAAAAGTTGTTTTTACTCTCTGATAGTCAAAGCAAGTTCAAATATGTTAAATTTGCATAAAAGAAAAATCGGGAAAAAGTGTTTTATGTAAATTGGGACCACGAGTCCACATATATAGACATCATTTTGCTCTAAAAGTACATCATATCAAAAGGTGATGCTTAGATTTTTATTCTAATTAGGTTCCAATAAGCCCAAATAGCAAAGAGAAATAAAAAATGAATGTAAAAAAAACACCTTGGGATATATAATTTTGTACTTTCGCCATCATATGGATTTACTTTCATCAGCTAGACACCGGCCTCACAGCTCCGTGAATGTCGGTGCTGTCACTTATTGATCCGCGATGGGTAAATGTAGCTTGTGTAGACTCTACTGCGCTACTTGACTAATAAAAAAGCTTCGCTTCTGAAAAGCTATTTGATTCAGAAAGTAGCAACGCTACCGCCCCGCTACTGAGAAATGTAGTTAAGCGTCACTACTTGTAGCCACGCTACTGCCCAACACTGACAGCACAGTATAGTGCCACACCAAAAGCTGAAACACTATCATTTACTCTCTTTAATTAAGATTTATTTAGACTATTTATTTCATTTTAATCATTTTATTTGTATTTATTTTTTATTATTTATATGATTAAGATTTTTACCAACTCAATTAAACTATCAAGCAGTTTCCGATGACTTTCTACAAAATCTAAACACTTTTCAAACTTTGAAAACACACGATTTAAGGAAAAACTCACTTCATTTTGATTCATTCATTCATTAATTTTATTTTCGGCTTAGTCCCTTAATTAATCCAGGGTCGTCACAGCGGAATGAACCACCAACTTATCCAGCACATGCTTTACGCAGCGGATGACCTTCCAGCTGCAACCCATCTCTGGGAAACACCCATACACTCTCAAATGCACGTAGAACATGCAAACTCCACACAGAAATGCCAACTGACCCAGCCGAGGCTCGAACCAGCGACCTTCTTGCTGTGAGGCGACAGCACTACCTACTGCGCCACCGCGTCGCCTTATTTTGACTCATTATTTCTGAAAACAAGACTGTATTTCTGCTTGTCCAGAAAATGCTTCTTAAATAAAGAATGGTTAGATATTTGGCCTAGAAACAAGACAGCAAGTAAAGCATTGTTTGCTGTTTGTGCAGTGCACAGAGACGATCAGAAAGCGCAGGAGAGCGTGTCTCACCACTCGGCGATGCTCTTGTGAGAGCGGATCACAGATGTCTCGATGTCTATGGGATGGTAGCGCATTCCCCTCAGCTCCAGAGTCTCGTCCAGAGCTCCAACCACGTACAGCGCATCATGACGCTCTACAACAACACACACAAACAGCACTGAGTTGACACACACAGCATGGGGTAAATATGAAACGAGCACACAATTAATTCTTTACCCACCAGTTTATATTTACAACGTCGCCAGCCCTTATTTAGATGATTTTCACCTTTTATGGAATATTTCTGCTAGGAATATACGTAGTATACATCAAAACAAGGAACCAAACCTCTTTTAGGT
This sequence comes from Danio kyathit, assembly GCA_903798195.1. Lineage (NCBI taxonomy): Eukaryota > Metazoa > Chordata > Actinopteri > Cypriniformes > Danionidae > Danio > Danio kyathit. The sequence continues at coordinate 867,182 of LR812527.1, forward strand.
AAATTACCATCCTATCTTTCTAGTTTGTTAACATTCCACATAAATAACCAACACACTAGATCTGGTTCCTGTATTCGTTTAACAGTCCCAAGGGTATTTTCAGAACTTGGCAAACGTGCTTTTTCCTTTTATGCTCCTAGGGCTTGGAATGACCTGCAAAATCAGCTTAATCTTGATAAACTTCCGACTTTGAGTACTTTTAAACATCTTCTGCACAAATTCTTAAAGGATACTTGTAATTGTTTTTTATGATCTGATTTTTATGTATGGTGATTTTGTAATTACGTGGTATTTTTTGTGATTTTTATGTGAAACTTTATGTGCTGCCGGCCATCTTGACCAGGTCTCACTGGAAGAAGAGACAGTGCTGTCTCAATGTGATCTCCTGGCTAAATAAAGGAAATAATAATAATAATAATAATAATAATAATAAAACCTCTGCATTTACCTCTGCTTTAATACAGATTTAATTTGATTTGAAAAAATGTAAACATTTTTGACAAAAAAAACAAAGTAGGGCATTTTGAAGAGTGTATACATATATGAGATGAGATTCACAAGTGTTCAGCTGTATACCTCTTGATTTCTACATGCCATCTCATTGTGTATGTAATTTTGCATTTGTATTGTATTAAATGATTTGCATTAATGTATGCAGTTAGCTTGGATTTATAAACATTTATTCTGTTTAATATATTACCATAAATCTATTTTTTTATTAATCTATTTTTTATTTTTATTTTCTTTCTGTCTGTGTTTTCTCTGTATTATATTTTATGTTCATATTTGTTTGCATTACTGCCCTTTTTGCACTGTCTTGTTTGTACGCAGCGACGCTGCACTGCTTTGGCAATACGAATGTACAGTTATTTGTCATGCCAATAAGCACCTAAAATGTGAAAATGTGAAATGTAAAACGTAGCCTAAGTTACTCATTTATACTGTATTAAAAACAAACATCTTCATGAGCATCCTTCAATATCATCCACAACCTGATTACTTTAATCATTCGTTTTCCTTCGGCTTATTCATCAGGGGTCGCCACAGTGGAATGAACCGCCAACTATTCCAGCATATGTTTTACACAGCGGATGCCCTTCCAGCTGCAACCCAGTACTGGGAAACACCCATACACACTCATTCTCTCACACACACACACTCATCCACTACGGCCAGTGTAGTTGATCAATTCCCCTATAGCGCGTGTGTTTGGACTGTGGGGGAAACCAGAGCACCCGGAGGAAACCCACGCCAACACGGAGAGAACATGCAAACTCCACACAGAAACACTAACTGATTCAGCCGGGACTCGAACCACCAAACCTCTTGCTGTGAGGCCACAGTGATAACCACTGAGCCACCATGCCACCACCAATAAATGAACCTAAATGAAATATTTGTTTCCACTAAAGTTGTTTTGCACTGCGCAGGTCACGTCAGTGACAGTGAACACTATCAAACGGGACACAGTTAGTGTTTTTCATCTGGTGTGTATAGTTCAGTACAGTTCAGTACAGTACCTCCACTGGCATCTGTGAGTTCAGTGCGCCGTAAGAAGCCCAGATATCCTGTGCGAGCCCAGACCGTCTGCGTGTCTCCGAAACTCAGTCTGGTGTTGAAATGATCCGCGTGCAGCGCCTCCTCGCCGTACACCGTATAATACCCAGAGGCATTATGGGGGCTGCTCACCCAGACCTGTGTTCAAATACAAAACATGAGCTCAATATCACTAACAATACACTGCAAAATATGCTTTACTTATGTGCACTGTGAAGAACATCTGCTAATGAACAGTTTCTTCTTTATTTAGTTCGTTTTGTGTTTATTAGCTGTGGTGAATTGCATTATGGGATGTTGATCTCTGCTCTGTCCACTTCTGATGTAGAAAAATCAACTCTACAGATTAACAAAGTGACTCTTACTGAGATTTTAGTAATAATATAATGTATAAAATAATATGTAGAGCACAGGTGTCAAAGCCAGTTCCTGGAGGGCCGGAGCTCTGCACAGTTTAGTTCCAACCCTAATTAAACACACCTGATCAAACTAATTGAGTGCTTTAGGCTTGTTTGGTACCTATAGATAGGTGTTTTGAAGCAGGGCTGGAACTAAACTCTGCAGGGCTCCGGCCCTCTGGGAATTGACTTTGACACCCCTGATGTAGAGGAATAAGTGTAGAATAACAGAGAATATGCTGCAGTTTATTACAAGGTTTCTGTAGTGTAATATACAACACCAACACACACTATAGAGCGCTGCACATGTTCAGAAAAGTCACTTTTTTATTTTAGAGTGAACGTATGTCCGTAAATCTCTGCACACACGCTACTGTCATGACTTTACAGAACCAGAAGAGCTGGACTGCTGCATATTAAAAGCTCTGCTGCTTTCGTATTTCCATTTCTCTTCTTTCAGTCTTACATTGCTTCATGCCACCATGATAATAAGTGTTGAAGACTTTACTCATCATCAACATCAGTTCTGCAGGAGGACCATGAAGACCACAACTCCCATCATTCCACACTCAGAGTCATCAAAATATGCCTGTGTTTGTAGTGAAGTAAATGACACACTGTGGCTGCGTCCGAAACCGCCTACTACTCAGTAGGTACTGCATTTGAGTTTAAACGTGCTACTCGGCCGTTAGAAAAGTACGTTCTACACAGTATGAATGTAAGAAGTATGAATGGAATTCGGACGTACTACATCTGCCATTTTGTCATGGTCACGTGACCTACCTGCGTCAGTTGCGTCGCTTCACTCCCATTCATGAATTCTCTAGCGGGGCATCATGGGATAGCGCAGCTTGCATGGCATGCGCACTTCAGAATCTCACCGGAAGTAGTAAGTCATCCGGGTACTTCTCGCATACTGATTTTCGAATTTTATAAATTTGGACACACTACTCGGCTCGCATACTGATTGTAGCGTACTGTATAGTATGGAAGTATGCGGTTTCGGCCTGTGTCTTTAAGACGCGCTGCAGTGACTGAAACTCACCTCTCCTAGATGAGAATCTCCCAGAGGTCCTTTAGTCTCTGTGTTGGCGATGATAACCTTCACCCCCGGCAGAATCTGTGTGTTGAGAAATGTAATATATTAAATGTAAATTAAACACTAAATATCCAGTATTTGCTCATATTTATACTGTACTGACACTGCAAAGTTTATAAAATGCTTTTAGAAGTTTCTTCTGCTTAAAAAAGTAACTAGATTATACAGACTCTAATATACCGCTGCTTTTACTGTGAAACATTATTTTCTATTTGATTCATGTTTATTTATACAGCGCTTTTACAATGTAAATTGTGTCAAAGCAGCTTAACACAGTTCTAGTAAAGTCCAGACTTTATTCAAATGTAAAGTTGTCTAAGTGACAATATATTTTCAAATGCTTTTAATTCCTGTGATGTAAAGCTGCATTTTCATTAGTTTACTGAGGCAAAAAATGATGTCAAAAAATTTAGTTTATGGCTTATTAATAGTGAAAATTGTACCTTAAAATAAAGTGTGGCCCATATATATATATATATACAGAATCTAGATTAAAATGGCTGATTTGAATTGTGCTGAAGGCATTCAGAATATGTGTGCTGCCCAAATAATGACTAAAGTAAGTGTTTGAGAACGGGTTTCTCCAGTCAGGTGGAGCATTAGACCAGGAGCTCATCTCCTGTTTCCACAATGCAGCACAAACTGCTTGAGGAACTGTTCTACTATGATAATTGGTGATGAAAATAAATGATGTTCAATAAGATGTGCTTGTGTTTACTCACTGTTTATTCAGCTAAACATCAGTGTTGAACTGTAGGCCTACATAAGCTCCAAACAGCCATTATTGATGACCTTAATCTGACTAAAGTCATAACTGAACTAAACAGAAATGAATGAAGATGTGGAGTATGCAGATATTAGTGGTGTTATTGAAGGAAACACCAAGATCAAACTATTACCGTAACACCATTCCATAACACTCTCACCAGTCTTTACTCATTAGACTTATTCGCGTCTAATACTCCAGTTTGTCACGGGGGCATGAATGAAATGTTCATGAGTGAATGTGAAACTGCTGAACTGCAGTTAAAGTCACCCAAAATGACAGGAAACTCCTACATGAAGCTCTTGACGTAAACACCTTCATTATATTATTGTCTATTAAGGTGAATAACTAGACTACAGATGTCCATGTGAGCGTAGTCAGGAGTGTAATCAGAGTAAGTGAAAGATCCAGAAGAGCATCCTGCTGATTTGATTCAGAAGGGCTCTGTTTTGTCCGACGCCTCACCGGTTTGACTTTCATTCACCGTCATTCATTTTAAAAAGCAGCTGCTGCATTTTATCTGTGTATGTTTTACTGGAACACATGAACTCTACAGGAGCCTGATAGTTAGATGTGGAGCTCACATTCATCAGAGTCACTCTAGTGAACTGCATCCATGTTAGCACGTCACGTTTGATGAGGTCATTTCACAGTGGGAACACACACAGGTTACAAGACTCGTTTTTGCCACCTACAGTGCAATTCGGTCAGGTATACATCCACGCTAAAATATCAAAGTGAAAGTCATCATAGCTTGTGTAGAATAGACCCAGCTCACAACCCAACTTTGAGAATAGATTAACAGCCAGATTTTTTTTTATTAGCGATAAGAGTCTCGCATTAACGCCGATAACAGCCCACCACTAGTATATATATATATATATGTATATACACAGTATATTTCTCACCTTCCCAGACTCCATGAGCGGCAGACTGTGCGGTGATCCTCTCTCCACTAATCGAACCCTAAACAACATGAAAATGAAGACACACAGAGTTACATCTTCCTAATCAAAAGACTGACATTGATCACACTTATTAAAATGAGATCATAAATAGACTGGTGTCCAGTCCTCATCTGGGGCAGTTTCAATAATTCAATAAACTCTGACTTTAACCTTAAACCTTGAGTTTCCCTCATTTCAGTTTTAACACAATCAAAAAGGAGGATTTCACCCAAAAACAATAATTCACTCACTATTTACTCACTCTGAGTTGATTTTAAACCTTTATGAGATTCTTTCCTCTGTTGAACACAAAAGAAGACACTTTGAAGAATGCTGGAAACCGATAACCATTGACTTGCATAGAGTTAAAAACAAATACTGTTGAACTCAATGCAGGTTACAGGTTTCAGCATTCTGCAAAATATCTTTTGAACTGCTCAACAAATGTTTGAAACAGGTGAATGGTGAGTAAATGGTGACAGAATGTGTTTGTGTGAACTGTCCCTTTAATCTGCTTTCTGAAGTGTGTATGAGGAGTGTGTGTTACAGCACCTGTCGTGTCGCAGCGCCCGCATGTCCAGATATACAGTGGTGGGATCTGGTCCCGCCGTGCCCTGAAACACACAGCAGCAGCAGCAGATACATCACACATGTGCAGGAGAATGGGGAGATCCATGGAAAATGTTCAGAAATGAAGTGCAAAATAAAAGTTTAATAAACAGCCTTTATTTTGATAGATCTCACATTAGTGTAAGGGTGTGTTTACACCTGTAGTGTGATTCCTTTGGTTAAATATGATCCAGAATGAACTCACAGAAGAACCCAGAGAGCAGAGGAAAGGTCCACAGGCAGTATGGAGCTCAAACATGAGGATCTTTTAGTTTTTATGAGGACTCTAATGTTTTCAATATTCTGTATGTTGTGAATTGACTTAGGGTGGCACGGTGGCTCAGTGATTAGCACTGTAGCCACACAGCAAGAAGGTTGCTGGTTTGAGCCTTGGCTGGGTCAGTTGGCATTTCTGTGTGGAGTTTGCATGTTCTCCATGTGTTGGCGTGGGTTTCCTCAGGCTGCTACGGTTTCCCCCACAGTACAAACACATGCGCTATAGGGGAACTGATCAACTAAATTGACCGTAGTGTATAAGTGTGTGTGCGTGAATGAGTGTGTATGGGTGTTTTCCAGTACTGGGTTGCGTCTAGAAGCGCATAGTAAAAAATATGCTGGATAAGTTGGCGGTTCATTCCACTGTGGTGACCCCCGATGAATAAAGGGACTAAGCCGAAAAGAAAGTGAATGAATGAATGAATTGACTCATTATTTATGGAATATTCTTGATTCATAAGTGTGTTGGACAGTAAGTTTTAAGACAGAAATGGCTCACTACCTTCATACTTTGAAAGAGACAAGACATATTAAAGCCAAATAAATTTTTATTTATTCTATGTTTTTATAATATGTTATTATTTACAACTAAATTTGAAGATGGACTTGTTATGTCTCATTATTATTACAGCTTTCTCTCTCTTTTTATTATTGTACTCTTTATCTTGTATTGTATGTTTGTTGTTATACAAATTACAAAAAAAGACAAAAAATAAGTTTGGACCTTCTCAAAACTCCATGTTTGTGCTATAATTGTAATAAAATGTCATTAAAGTGTTCACAGTTAGCTGATAATTGATAATAAAGCGAGTTTGGCATGCTGTCCCGGGAGAGAGCCCTGAGTTTGGAAGCCAGGGACTCCCTCCCGTTTGCAGACTGAGGAGTTTGAGCTCAGGTAGATCTCTTTGCTTAGAGCAGATGACAGATTATAATTTACTATGTAGAGATATTCTGCTGTTTAAGAGCTCGACTATAGTGTTCATTTAGATTGATCAGTTCCCTTATGACACGGTTTTTGGACTGTGGGGGAAACTGGAGAACGCGGAGGAAACCCACACGAGCACGAGAAGAACATGCAGACTCCACACAGAAAGGACAGCTGGCCTGTTAAGGATTTGAACCAGTGATGTTCCTGCTGTGAGGCAACAGTGCTAACCACTGGGAAACCACCTATAGAGGGAAAAGAGGAGTAGGGGTGGAAGGGCTGTCATCTGATTGGTGAATCATGCAGTAGTTAATGTGAGACCAGCCATGTTCCATCATAAGCACGTGCTCCTCTCGAAATTAGTTTATAAATAAACTTCTCAAACTCTCATCGCAGAATGGCCCTCACAGCTGCAACAAGCACAATAATCTGCCAATGGGCAAAATAATGTTGTTTTTCATTTTGACATAAGATCATTCTGCTTCCCCCATTGGCAGATTATTTAGCTTGTTTTAAGGACAAACTCACTTCATTTTGACTCATTATTTCTGAAAACAACACAATAATTTGCTCGTCTAGAAAATACTTCTTGATTTAAGAATCTTTAGATATTTAGACTAGAAACAGACACAAACTCTAAGTAGGAAAAGCTTTTTTGCAGTGTGTGTGTGGGTGTGATGTTATCGTGTGATATGAAAAGCAGCAATAGCCTGAATCATGAATGTAAGTCCTGCAAACACAGCTCATACATTAGCAGATCTCCCCCATAGGCACAGACAGAAGCCAGTATTTGCATTGTAGATGTACAGTAAGAGCAGAGCCAAGACGCATGTGAATCAGCCACTGCCATCACCAATAATAAAGAGCAAACGCTGATTTTAAAGCAAACAAACATTGTGCCAAATAAGTCACAGTCTCAGTGCATCAGTCTCACCTAGCAAATAATGTACTGATTTAAAGGGCACCTATTATGCAAAAACATGATACACATTTATAAAGGGTTTAAATCCACACAGCATATTTACCAGTGTACATTTTACACCACAGGTGTTGAATTCAACAACTTTCCGGTGTACAGTTGCAATCAGAATTATTCAACCCCCTGATTTATTAGCCCCCTGTTTAATTTTTTCCCCAATTTCTGTTTAACGGAGAGAAGATTTTAATCATAATAGTGTTAATAACTCATCTCTAATAACTGATTTATTTTCTCTTTGTCATGATGACAGTAAATAATATTAGACTAGATATTCTTCAAGACACTTCTATACAGCTTAAAGTGACATTTAAAGGCTTAACTAGGTTAATTAGGGTAACTAGGCAGGTTAGGGTAATTAGGCAAGTTATTGTATAATGATGGTTTGTTCTGTAGACTATCGAGAAAATATATTGCTTAAAGGGGCTAATAATATTGACCTTAAAATGGGTTTTAAAAAATTACAAACTGCTTTTATTCTAGCCGAAATAAAACAAATAAGACTTTCTCCAGAAGAAAAAATATTATCAGAAATACTGTGAACATTTCCTTGCTCTGTTCAACATCATTTGGGAAATATTGAAAAAAGAAAAAACAATTCAAAGGGGGCGAATAATTCTGATTGCAACTGTATATATGAGTCCCACCAGCCAAGTGCCCAGGTTACACTTTCAAAAGTGTTGAATACGTATATGCACCTCTGCAGTGTCAAATATTTTACATTTGGAGTGTAAAATTGCACACCACATTAAACATTTTAACACCTGCAGGGCAAATTGCCCAGTGGACATATAACTCCAGAGGTGTTCAATTGCACTCTCTTCTGGTGTATATATGAGTCCCACCAGCCCAGAGTATAAGTTACACTTTAAAAAGTGTTGAATATATACACTTAAGCAGAGTAAATAATTTTACACTAAGAGTGCAAAAACTGTATACTAGATTAAATCCTCTCTCACTACTGCCAGGTCATATTTAGCATAAATTCTATTTTTCGTTAAACTGACTTGAATAAAAGTTAACATTTTTCCCACATGAAATTCACAAAGAAATGTATATTTGAATGTTTTAATAACCTGGAAAAATAATAATAATAATAATAATAATAATATAAAATGTTTTCTTTGGCCTTACTAAAATGAGTGATTAAGCGTTTAATTTATCCCACATCAGCGTTAAAAACAGTATATGTACACTTGGATTTTAACACTATACCACTACAGGGGCTTACACTAGAAATTCAACACCTCATAATTTGCTGTGTGTGTCAGCAGTGTGTGCATATATCGAGCCTCTAATGGTCAATATGAATTAATTCATTGACATCAGAGACTTGTAAGAAGGAGAATAATAGGTCCCCTTTAATGTTTAAAAATGTTATAATACATAAAGAACACAAATATATAGATTAAAATAAATAAATGAACAATAGTATGCAGAAGTGCTGGCACAAATAATGCATTTGCTAAAAAATAAAATCAAAGTACTAAACAGTCAGACACTGGAAGCGAAGCGTTACTCTGTTGACTCTGGTCACTTCATGCATTGTTTTTTTCTGAACAGATTCCTGATATCTGAATTGTGAAAACTGATTTACATTTGACCACATAAATGTGTCTCCGCTAAACAAATATAAACCCGATCTTCAAATCCCACACTATATGCACATTTAAGTAGGTTAAGCCGACTAAAGCATCAGATACACTGCATTTTATTCTATTATATATGTATACATTATGTATTTATTATAATATATGCATTTAACTTTTACTGAAACGTAAGCTAGATCTCTTATTTGCTGTAGAAATGTCTCCATAAGCTGCAAAAGACTTCACTTGTTGATACAAGACAAGCTTCGTGACTATTATCATTATAGACTGAAATAAACATATCTTATTGTCATACAGATACAGCACTCAGCATAATTGAGCACAGCCCATTTTAAAAATGAATATTGTCCTCCATTTCTCAGTGAATATTCGATGTATTTTGCTGCATTTAAACAAAACAGATTTATTAAACTGATATATTTATTAAAATAATATTTTAGTCACCAAACACATTTAGAAATTGAAAGATAATACAATTAAATTCAAGCTAAATATTGCAAAAATAATTCACAACCTACTAAATTTGTTTTGCTTCTCTTGATTTTTCCTCTTTTTTAAATTTGTATTTAATATTTTTCTATAACATATAAATTTGGGTGTACTAGTTTTTGGAGCGTTATCTTAAGTTATTTTGTTAGATGAGCTCTAGATTTGGCTTCAGTACTGACTAATCTAATGTATATGCACAAATAATAATATAATAATAATAATAATAATAATAATAATAATAATAATATTGTAGAGCTTCCTATTAAAATCATGAATTTAAAAGAGAGATTTGTGAGGGGTGTACTTACATATGCTGAGCACTGTGCATGTAAGACATCATTGAAAACTGTTAAGGGTTTACCTTCATCTGTGTATAATCTATTCTCCCACAAATAACACCAGAATGTGCCGTTGTAAACAAAAGAAATGCTTTATTTTCCCATTATTTTCCTCTCTTTTCACAGAGATAAGCTACAGTACTGTGTCTCTGTTGTTAATGCTGATATTTGACATTATTTTTTAAGTTAAAATAAAGTTGTTTAGGTGTTCGTATCAGTAGTTTTAAGGACATCTATAATCTAGTGTGCTCAAAAATAGAGACAAAATTCACATGTAGAAGATCTAAACCTGATATACACATCAAACATTTGCAGTTGGTCTCTTCCAGCGAAATAAATCAATGTTTTCTTCACGTCGCCTCATACTTCAGTTTTTCATCAAATCTTCTGACCAATCAAATGCTCTCTAGTGTCTGACATGCCCCGCCCCCTTCTTCTCACTGGCTTTCTATTTGATGCGCTTGAGCTCAACCACTCCCACAGAGCTGTGAGAAAATTAAATGCTATTGGCTGTTTGTTTTTTTAAATAGGGGAGTGGCTACTCTGTGCCCCGCCCTCTCTTGATGTTTCAGTGGAGATCATCAAACATTGAGTAAATAATGCACATTTCTAAGAACTTCATTGGAGCTTTATAATTGTATTTTTAGCATTTAACAGTTAATGACTGGCCAAAAGTTTAATGAAACAAACAAAAAGTAATAATAAAATGAAACAAACATTCCAAACTGCCATAATGTATACCTGGCAGTCATATAGCCCATAACACACACACTCGCATTTACTTTTAACATTTAGAGAAGAGTCAGATTTACATCTGTGGCTTCTACAACCAGATTAAGAAAGCTGTCCAATCAGAAAAACTGCATGAAGTGACCAGAAGTAAACTACCCCTTTATATCATGCACGCACACGCACATGCACACACACACACACACACACACACACACACACACACACACACACACACACACACAAAGTACCTGCTCTGCCAGCTTGCCCAGCCGGTTGGGCTGACGAGAGGCATAGACAAGCAGACAAACACAGGCCAACATTTAATACACAACACACAACACGAACACACAAACACACACACAGTTACAGACAGGCACTCAGGACAGTCAAACACACGAGCATGAAAAAAATCATTTGACAACAATACAAAACAGATAAAGACCCGTTCACAACAACAGTCATACTACAAATTATCTCCACACCTAAACTATTATATTGTGAAAAGACACTGTATCAGTAAATTCTGTATTTTTGTTTATTTCTGCTTTTGAAATGCATTATGGGATCTTGATCTTTCTTCTAACAACTTGAAAACCTTAAAAAAATGTTGTAAAAAGTGACTTTTATAAACATTTTTAATAGTTTAAAGTGCTTTATTGTCTGGGGTGGTCTCACCTGTAGACAGACGGCCACGTTCACCCTGCAGCCGAAGGTGGTGCTGACGGCGCGAGTGGACAGACCCAGATCCTTGAAGATCTTGGAGAAACTCTGAGTGAGTGTGATACGAGGACGCTCCTCCGCCACCACCATACAGGTCCTCACACACGACAGGTTCACGTTACGCAGCTGCACACACACATGTGCATAAATATATACACTGAAAAAAGCAGAGTGAGACTGGAGTAAGTGTGTGTGAATTTGTGACTGACCCGCAGAGCTTCTGTCTGAGAGCCCAGGCCTTTAGTGCACATCTCCATCACTGAGTATGAGCAGAAGGTCACGCGCACTTTATACTGGCTGACGGCCGACAACCAGAGCGACGCATTCGTCTCCAGCTCCAGCGGAGGAACCAGGATAGACTGATGACCTGAGTACACACTGCACACACACACATATGTTTTATTTACTCACACTCAGGTGGTTGTATAATAATATTTTGTTTACAACTGATAATACTAACTTCAATTTTATATCAAGTTTATAGTGTCAAATCTCACATTAATATATAGTAAATACTGTAGTGTTTCTTAATCACACTATAGTAAAGCTCTTGAGGTAATCTGCTGTGGTCATTCTACAGTTGCTATGGTAACACAACAACTACAGTAATTGATCTGTTGTGGTGATTATACAGTTGCTATGGTAACACAAAAGCTACAGTGATTGATCTGTTGTGGTGATTCTACAGTTGCTATGGTAACACAACAACTACAGTAATTGATCTGTTGTGGTGATTCTACAGTTGCTATGGTAACACAACAACTACAGTAATTGATCTGTTGTGGTGATTATACAGTTGCTATGGTAACACGACATCTACAGTGATTGATCTGTTGTGGTGATTCTACAGTTGCTATGGTAACACAACAACTATAGTAATTGATCTGTTGTGGTGATTCTACAGTTGCTATGGTAACACCAAAACTATAGTGATTGATCTGTTGTGGTGATTCTACAGTTGCTATGGTAACACAAAAGCTACAGTAATTGATCTGTTGTCGTGATTCTACAGTTGCTATGGTAACACAACAGCTACAGTAATTGATCTGTTGTGGTGATTCTACAGTTGCTATGGTAACACAACAGCTACAGTAATTGATCTGTTGTGGTGATTCTACAGTTGCTATGGTAACACAACAACTACAGTAATTGATCTGTTGTGGTGATTCTACAGTTGCTATGGTAACACAACAGCTACAGTAATTGATCTGTTGTGGTGATTCTACAGTCGTTATGGTAACACCTCAACTACAGTAACTGATCTGTTGTGGTGATTCTACAGTTGCTATGGTAACACAACAACTATAGTAATTGATCTGTTGTGGTGATTCTACAGTTGCTATGGTAACACAACAACTATAGTAATTGATCTGTTGTGGTGATTCTACAGTTGCTATAGTAACACAACAGCTACAGTAATTGATCTGTTGTAGTGATTCTACAGTTGCTATGGTAACACAACAGCTACAGTAATTGATCTGTTTTGGTGATTCTACAGTTGCTTTGGTAACACCAAAACTATAGTGATTGATCTGTTGTGGTGATTCTACAGTTGCTATAGTAACACAACAGCTACAGTGATTGATCTGTTGTGGTGATTCTACAGTTGCTATGGTAACACAAAAGCTACAGTGATTGATCTGTTATGGTGATTCTACAGTTGCTAAGGTAACACAACATCTACAGTGATTGATCTGTTGTGGTGATTCTACAGTCGTTATGGTAACACAACAACTATAGTAATTGATCTGTTGTGGTGATTCGACAGTTGCTATGGTAACACAACAACTACAGTAATTGATCTGTTGTGGTGATTCTACAGTTACTATGGTAACACAAATACTACAGTAATAGTTTTCTATAGAGTATATTATACCACAATACTCCACAGTTTACTATAATAAAAACTAAAGTATACTACAGTATTTACTACACTGTTCACTACAGTTAATACTACAGTATGCTGCAGCATTCATTATCAAAGTGGTGTAAATACTATAATACATATGGAGTTTCATGCACTTTACTATAAATGACTATAGTATTTATTTTAAATTTGGGATGTTGGTTTCCACAGTTGTACTATTTTCTCTCACCTGCAGAGACACCAGAGAGCGAAGCCCAGGCCGCAGTACGGGTCGAGGCAGATGGCGATCTGTCGGGACGGGTACAGCTCACACTGCAGTTTAATGGAGCGACACAAGGCACTGGTGGCAGCGTGGGACATCTGTGATACACACAGCGCATTACTAACACACACACACACACACACACACACACACACACACACACACACACACACACACACACACACACACACACACACACACACACACACACACACACACACACACACACACACACACACACACACACACACACACAGTAAGGCAGCCAGTATCGGTCAGCACAGAGGCTCTGGACACACCTTCACCCCCGCGAGGATCCCTGTGGTGGACACACTGAAGTCTAGGTACGCCAGCATCTCTGGGGTTGGAGGCTTGTAGATCTGAGGAAGCCGCTTTCTGGGCAGATCATCTGAAACATGAAGGATACACTGCTTTAATATGGTTTACTCATCATCTAAGTGGATTATGCAGAATTGTAGGACCAGCTAAACCTGGTATTAAGATTTTCATTGAAATAGTCTAGTGCTGGACAAAGATTAATCCAGATTAATCACATCCAAGATAAAAGTTTGTTTTGTGTCAGTCAGTCATTCATTCATTCATTCATTTTCTTTTCGGCTTAGTCCCTTTATTGATCCGGAGTTGCCACAGTGGAATGAACCGCCAACTTATCCATCATATGTATTATGCCGCGGATGCCCTTCCAGCTGCAACCCATACGTGGGAAACATCCATACACACTCATTCACACTCATACACTACAGCCAATTTAGCCTACTCAATTCACCTGTACCGCATATGTTTGGACTGTGGGGGAAACCAGTGCACCTGGAGGAAACCCACGCCAACACGGGGAGAACATGCAAACTCCACACAGAAACACCAACTGACCCAGCCAAGCCTTGAACCAGAGACCTTCTTGCTGTGAGGCCACAGTGCTAACCACCGAGCCACAATGACACCGTGCCAGATAAAGTATACATTAAGTGTGTTTCATTAGTTCATGGTTGCAGAAATCTACAGGATTTAGTTTAGTTTAGTTTTAAGTTATAGTTATTATCAGTGGCGGCTGGTGTTAAAAAATGTGAGGGGGGCGCATTTTAAAAGCCATTTTTCAGGTGATGTACCAAAAAACAAAAATGACTAAAGCATACAATAAATGCATCACAAATCAGTTCATTTTAGTTCATTTTAGTTCAATTTGGGTTTATTATCAGTAACGAAGTAATCAAGATAATCAGTAAACACACACACACACATAAATGTACACCCAGAAAAAAGACACCCATTAGTCCGGCGCCCCGCACACATATAAAAAAATATTGTTCATACATTTTTTTTTTCAATAAATGTTAGTATGACTACAATAAATGTTAGAATGTTATAATTAAATTAGTTTATTTTGTTAATATTTGTGATAATAAATATTGACATATTAAAGGAGTCTAACTTGACGGGGGCGGCGCCCCAGCGCCCTCTATTGACCAGCCGCCACTGGTTATTATATATATTTAGTTATAGTTAATTATTTAAGTTTAGTTTTTTTGATAGGTTGTTGTTGTACAGTATGAAAATGGCACAAACTAATTTCGCATTAGATTGAAACATCAGAGAAGCCTTTTATGCACACACACACACACACACACACACACACACACACACACCTGGTGATGTTTTTGTATTTTTGCACCTAGTATAACTGAGTGGTGCGGTACGGTTCGGTTCGGTACACTTTTAAATGATGCCTTTACCTGTGTCCAGTATCAACGGCCATGTTTTAATGTCCACAGCAGCCGCCGCCTCTTTGGATTTCAGTAGTTTCATTATTGCTTGAGTGGTCAGAATACATACAGACTTACTGACCTGGAAAATATATATACACAACACAGAAAAGTTATATGATATGATATATGACGACATGATATATGATATGATATGACATGATATATATGATATATGACGACATGATATATGATATGATATGACATGATATATATGATATATGACGACATGATATATGATATAATATGACATGACATATGATATGATATATGATATGATATGACATGTATGATATGATATATGAAATCATGATATATGATATAATATGACATGATATATGACATGATATACGATATGATATATGATAAGATATATGATATGATATATGATACGATATGATATGATATATGATAAGATATATGATATGATATGATATATGATATGATATATGATACGATATGACATGTATGATATGATATATGAAATCATGATATATGATATAATATGACATGATATATGACATGATTTACGATATGATATATGATATATGATATGATATATGATATGATATGATATGATATATGATACGATATATGATATGATATGACATGTATGATATGATATATGATGGCATGATATATGTTATAATATGACATGATATATGATATGATATATATGATATATGATATGACATATAATATATATGATATGATATATGATACGATATGATATATGACATGATATGACATGTATGATATGATATATGAAATCATGATATATGATATGATATATATGATATATGACATATGATGTGACATGATATATGATATGACATATGATATATGATACAATTTGATATATATGATATTTGATATGATACATGATGTGACATGATATATGATATGATATATGATATATGATATGACATATAATATATGATACAATATGATATATATGATATTTGATATGATATATGATGTGACGTGATATATGATATGACATGATATGACATATTATATGATATATGACATGATAAATGATATGATATATGATATGATTTATGATCTGATATAATACATGTTATATGATATGATATATGATACGATATGATATATGATATGATATGACATGTATGATATGATTTATGATGGCATGATATATGATATAATATGACATGATATATGATATTATATATATGATATATGACATGATATGACATATGATGTGACATGATATATGATATGATATATGATATGATATATATGATATATGATATGACATATGATCTGACATATGATATATGATACAATATGATATATATGATATGATATATGATGTGACATGATATATGATGTGACATGATATATGATGTGACATGATATATGATATGACATGATATATGATGTGACATGATATATGATATGACATGATATATGATGTGACATGATATATGATATGACATGATATATGATGTGACATGATATATGATATGACATGATATATGATGTGACATGATATATGATATGACATGATATATGATGTGACATGATATATGATATGACATGATATATGATGTG
Organism: Danio kyathit; assembly: GCA_903798195.1. NCBI lineage: Eukaryota > Metazoa > Chordata > Actinopteri > Cypriniformes > Danionidae > Danio > Danio kyathit. Next base: position 884,112 of record LR812527.1, read on the forward strand.
ACATGATATATGATATGACATGATATATGATATGACGTGATATATGATGTGACATGATATATGATATGACGTGATATATGATGTGACATGATATATGATATGACGTGATATATGATGTGACATGATATATGATATGACATGATATATGATGTGACATGATATATGATATGACGTGATATATGATATGACATGATATGACATATAATATGATATAAGACATGATAAATGATATGATATATGATATGATTTATGATCTGATATGATACATGTTATATGATATGATATATGATATATGGCATGATATATGATATGATATAATAAATGATATGATATGATATGATTTAATATGATATGATATGATTTAATATGATATGATATATGATTTGATGCATTTAAGAATTTCTCTTAATAGTTTCTCCATAGCAGTATTTATTCCTCCTGACTGTGTGAGTAAGTGTGTTTCGGGGTCACCTCAACAATCATCTTGACGGTGGGCAGGGTTGTGGTCAGGTTCTGCGGGTGTGGAGGTCTGACAGTGACAGGAACACAGCCGGCGTACAGGCAGCCGTAAAAAGTGGCGATCAGATCAATACCTGCACAGGTCAAACACACAGTGAGAAAACATGCATCTGGACACAGCCACTGAGCGCCTGAAGATAGAAACATGCAACGGTTGTCCTGCCTCCAAGCTCTTCTGATTGGTCCACTGCTGTTAGACTGACAGTGATGAGCAACACTGTGTATGAAAGTTGATGATCTTTTAACTGTGTCTAAAAAATGCAGTGCGCACAAGCAGAGATGCATTGAACTGTTTTTTTAAATAACATACCAAATACACTAATGTGAGGTGTATCTAAATAAACTACAAAATACAGCATGCGCAACATGTGTCAAAATAAAATACAGTATTTTGTGTTTTAAACTTACTACAAAATACTTTTACAAAGGAGCATGACATTTCCTTGCAAATCTTCCATCAATTAGACCTATTTGATCAATCTCTTAAACTGACTTAGTGAAGTAAAACAGTGTTTGATAGCAAATGTGGCCAGTAAAATTGCCATCATCTCTGTACAATGATTACTCAACCTCTGCATATTTTAAAAGAGTGTTAAATAAAGAGCTTATTAAATACTTTTGTTCACAGAATATTTCAGAAATCTAGTTTTTTTTTTGCTATTAAACTCTTCAATACTCAATGCAAAAACTGTATTAGGAGTTTTTGATTATTAAATATTTGCGTTTCATATGTTGTGACATCTTAAGGCTTACGTCTTTCCTCTTCATTAACTATACAGAGCACCTGCAGATCAGCTACTGGCCTTAGAAACAGCTAAGTATTGTAGGAATCGCCACTGTAGGACTTATATTTATGTTGTTTGTTTTAACGACAAACATTTGACATCAGCAATCCATCCAAAACTACTATTTGTACAGTATACTCTTTCTCCTAAGATTTTTTCAATTCTGCTTTAAATGGAAGAGTCAATAAATCACCAATCAGTGCATTTATATGACGTCTTGATTTCTTACAAAGTATTTGACAGTATTTTAAAAATACAAAAATACAAGACACTAAAGTATTTTGATACAAAATATTCAGCCATTTTCTTAAGCACTATCAGATACAAATTATTCATTCATTCATTTACTTTTCGGCTTGGTCCCTTTATTTATCAGGGGCCGCCACAGCGGAATGAACTGCCTAAATACAAATTACAAAATACTATTTTTCATTTAAAATACATGTATCATGAATACTGTCCATCCCTGAGTACGTGCACAGCGCTTCAAAAGTCCATCAAGTGCATGTTTACATTGAAAAACTATTATAAAAAATTGCAGTATGTTGCAAATAAAAGGTGCACTCTGTGTGAAAGATATCCAGAACGACTTTAGCGGTCGTGCACTGTTCACACAGGCAACGGCGTTCTGTAGTCTGCAAAAGCACCATTCACACATCCAATTCAAAATACTGGTAAATTCTGACATCATTACCCCGAAATGACCAGTCAGATCTTGCCCTATTTTATTGATCAGAGCACAGTAATACAATGATTTCTCTCTCACCAGGAGGATACAGCAGTGCTACATGATCTCCAGCGTTCAGACGTCCTCTCTCCATCAGCGCTAACGCCACACGCTCCGCACGCTTGTGTAGCTGCACACAGGACGCAGTGTTGACCACAGTGCCCTGCAGAGACAACACACACACACACACAGAGAGGTCAGAAACACACACACTGTCCACTGTATGGGCTCTATGTTAACAATCTAGGAGCAAAGTCTAAAATGCATGGCGCAAAAGCACTAAGGGCATGTCTGAATGCACTTTTGCTATTTTAAGGATGGGAAAAACTGTCTGCGCACCAAGCGCATGAACTTAAAGATTTGTCTTCATTCATTCTTTCATTTTCTTTTCAGGTTAGTCCCTTTATTAATCTGGGGTTGCTACAGCGGAATGAACTGCCAACTTATCCAGCATATGTTTTAGGCAGCGGATGCCCTTCCAGCTGCAACCCATCACTGGGAAACATAAACAAACTAATTTCGCATTACACTACAGACAATTTTAGCTAACCCAATTCACCTGTACCGCATGTTTTTGGACTTGTGGGGCGAATCAGAGCAGAGTTGTCTTGATTTTGTTTATTCTATATGAGTTATGGGTGTGTTTTGGGCGTGAAGTGCATTAAGCCAATCAGAGGGTCGTCTCTCATTCCCTTTAAGAGTCAGTTGCATCGCACCATGGCAGATTTACTATTTACATGGCGGACTTTATAGTCTATATAGTGATGCATATGTCTCTAAAACATGACAGAAGGGTAAATCTAAACAAAAAATCTAAAAAGAAGTATAAATATCTCTATATTAAATACTACTACTAACAATAACATTAAACAAATGTAAAATGTAATGTGCATAACACTAACATGCTCTTAAAAGCTGCTGTGAAGTGCTATGAAATGTGCGTTTTTTTATTGAAACGCAATCTCAAATGAAAAATGAATAGAAGGCGGGGCATGGAGTAGCTCCTCCCCCTTAAAACAGCCAATAGCATTTCGATTCGAGTGGTTGAGATCAAGCGCATCAAATGAAAAGCAAATAAGAAGAAGGGGGCGGGGCATGTCAGATACTAGAGAGCATTTGATTGGTCAGATAACTTGATGAGAAACTGAAGTATGAGGTGACGGAAATAAAACACGTTAATCGATTTAGGTGGAAGTAACAAACTGCAAACTTTAGATGTTTAGATCGGTTTTGTATTTTCTAAACACAAATTTTGTCACTGTTTTTGGTGCAAAACATAGTAAAACTAATAGTAAATACCACCTGTGCTGCATTGCGCCAGGTGTATGACGCCCCATGTATCAGAGAGATGTGAGTGCTGTACCTTAGAGTTGAGCAGCAGAAACAGAGGGTGATCTGGTGTGGCCTGAGCTCTCCACTGCAGGACATCCTGAAGATACAGAAACTACACACACACACACACAGAGAAACACACACACACACACACTCTGATTACTGTTGGGTACGGTGTGCTTATTGTATTGCTAAATCCTTTTGATAGTACTGAAGTTGGATACAGTTGGGTTCAGGACTGGAGGAGGGTTAGCGGAGTACATTACAGTTAATTATAAAAGTAAAGTTCGTAGACAAACTTTATTGTGGCTTGAGAAAGCCTCGTCTGAAAGTTTGAAGCCGTTTTAAAGTTTAAATAATTGAAGCAGTTTTTAAGAAGTTTGAAACACTTGGCATAGATGGATAACTACATGTGTGTTAGCATGTTTCTTGTATGGATTGGCATGTTTCTTGCTAGGCGGTTGATAGGGGGTTCTGAATGGTTGCTAAGGTGTTGCTACGCTGTTGCTAGAGTGCTCTGGGTGTATAAACTAGCATGTTGTTAGCATTAATTTAGTATGAATTAGGATGTTGCTAGTATGATTCGTATGCTTGTTAGTATGTTTCTAGTATGGATTGGTTTGTCGTTAGTATGAACTGGTATGTTGTTAGTGTGTCCAATGTAAATTCAATGGCAGTTTTTTTACAATGGAAGTCTATGGGACAGTTGCTAGGGTGCCTTAACTGGTTGCTAGGGTGTGACTAGTAAGTTGAAAGGTCATCGGATATTGGCAGATTGGTAGTCTGAGTTAAATGAGCCAGACATTAAGTCTGTATGACAGTCTGGCGCAAAGTTATGAGGTCACAAAGTTTGGTCCAATGTTAAGTCAATGGGACTTTTCCGAATTTTCCGCGGCAGTTTTCGGAAAACTGTAAGTCAGATCAGTTGGAAAAGACATAGCAACTTAATTCAGTATAGTTTGGTGGTTTGGAGTTAGTTTGGTGGTTGTAGTATGAACGGTCTAGGAGGAGATGCGTCTTAAAATAGGCTAAGAAGAAGAAGACGGAAGAATAATAAGTGTATGTAGTATAACAGTATGCTGGCTTTCTCAAGGTGGTTAGTTTGGGGATAAATTTAGTTGTAGAGACAGGTTTACTGGTAGGGGTAGAGTTGGTTATGGACTAGTTCAGTGGTCTGGGTAGGGTTAAGGACTGGTTAAGGGTTAAGAATGTTTCGTCATATAGTACACCTATTATTATGTGTTGTCTAACGCTGAAATCCGTGATTATTATGTTTACTGCATGTCACTCGATAGCGACTTTATTATTAAATGTGTGATTACCGATCATCCATGTTGTGATAAAGTGATCTGGGTTGATTTTGCCTGTACCTGGTCGTGGTCCTCCAGCTGAGTCACGTCTCTCCCGCAGGCCTGTGCAATCCTCTTTCCTGCCACCAGGTTTCCCACGATCATAGAAGCTGGACCCACCTCTGAAACAGCAGAGACAGCAGGTCACATGACTAGCACAACACACACATACCCAGACACACATGCTCACACACACACACACACTGGACTCACCGGTGCCAGGCTGCTTCTGTCTGGGTTTGGGCAGGTTGGTGACGCAGGTGTGTGGGCACATGAGGACGTTGCAGGGGTGCAGGGCTCCCTCCAGAAAGCGCTGTTTGCTCTCAGAGATGTGGATGCCGCCCAGAGGGGCTTTGGGGAGTGTGTTTGCTGGAACCAGAGCCAGACAGTACACGCCCACCTGATGGATGCTGTCGATAGCCTGAGAATGAGACACAACGTTGGTAACCATTTACAATTAATAATAACATTAATGAAAGCACGGCCATTTCTGTAGAGAGCAAAGAAACAATAAGCAACTTAAAGGGACAGATCACACAAAACTGAAAACGAGTACATCTTCTTCTTTATTGGGTGCACTATCCCTTTAAATATTTCGCATAGTTAACTTTATGATTCTTTAATGCATTTAATTAGTCATTTTTATGTACAGTATTTCAGTATATGTTAAAACACGTAACATAAAACAAGTGTTTACTTTTCCTTATTTAACTGACACTGATTATGATTTTGAATGGCTTTAGCAAGTTAATTGATTTTTTATTGACGTACTAGATCTGCTACTGCTAACACACGGCATGATGCTGTGAGCGTGTCAGATATGCTGCTGCTGCTGCATAAATATGAATATTTAGATAGATTTAGACAGGTGGAGCTGGAGGAGGTGGAGGGTTCAGAAGGTTGTGTTTTGGTGTAGAGTTAGGGGCTGAATATACAGCTTCTACAATATAGATAGAGATACAAATGTGTGTACTTGTAAATGTGGTTTATGAGGACGAAATTGTATAGTGACGTTGGTGTGACCTAGGTGTACACTATTAAGTTGGTTTATGAGGACACGCTGTCTGTCCTTGTTATTCATAATGCTTAAATCACACTTAATGGAGTTTTTTAACATTCAACATTTCCTGTGAGGGTTTAAGGGTCAGGCAAGGCCATATAATAAGTGGTTTTAAAGTATAAAATGGATTAAGCCCATGGAGAGTCCTCGTAAACCACATTTACAAGTATATGTGTGTGAGTGGAGTTCTGGTATTCATCATGTTGTGGGGACCAAATATTAAGTATACTACTGTAAATTTGGACTTCATTTATTTAGAGGAAAATGGCTTTTAGATCAGACAGGATGAAGTATTTTAAAGATGTAAAAGTGCAGATTGTTTGCTCTGAGAGTTGTGTTTAGGGGTAGAAGAGAGAATATACACATTATTATAGATGTGTGTGTGTGTGTGTGTGTGTGTGTGTTTACCTGCAGCACTCGGCTCATCCACTGAAAGCTGTCCTCTTCTGAAGCGTCTGGTCTCTGCTCCGCCACCACTACTATCCTCTCATCATGCAGCACCGACACAGAAAACACCGCAATCCTGACAGAAAACACACACATCTTGAACACACTCATCTCAAGACAAGAGATGATGATGAGAGAATAAATAACGTTAGGAGATATCTCCAAACCATGATTCCATAATAACAGCAGCACATTTCGTACATAACTCTTCAACCCAGGCTCATTCTGAAAACGTACCTCCACACACGTTTCTGGAGTCTGCAAAATACGTCTCGGGAGGTTCGTATTTTTGCAGTTTTTGTTTTCACGAATCCACGAGAGGCTGCTGTGTGCGCTTTTTGAGATCTCAAATTTCTCTCGCGAGTGCCGTTCGAGCCTGCTGTTCTCGCGTACACCCACCAGAGGTCGCTGTCGACTGACTGTTTGACTGACTGGATGACTGACTTACTGACCGACCAATCGACTGACCCACCCACCTCCTTCCCTAAACCCAACCATATGTATCGATTGACACGCTCACCCACCCCCTAAACCCAACCAACAAGTCTCAAAAGCAATCCAGAAAAAAAAGAAAAGCCCTCGTCTGATTTTTACCACGTCTTCAGATTTTACCACATTCTCACACTGTTATTTGCTCGCTTTTATTTTTTGGCTTCTGTTTTTGTCTTACCTGCTTTCTGGAACCGTTCTTCACCAGACTCGAACTCTGTCGTCGTGGTCAACTCCTCTTTGCGTCTCAAGTCCGCCGACGTACACGACAAGCTAACAGGACAAACTGGTTGCGGTGGTAAAGTCGTCCACACGGAGGTAAGTGGTCAGCTGGTACAGCGTTGTACGGCCCCGTATCGTTCGATTAAAAAAACCGAATTGAATTGCAGCCATACGTACCTCTGGCTACATAGCTTGCGGTCTCCGGAAACGTACATAGGACTTTGTTTTCAGAATGAGCCTGTGTTGTAATTATCAGAATCTGCTGATATTTTTTGCTATTTCTGTGTAGAATATTGTAAAAACATCTGTGGATTTATGCAGAATGATTTTGGGAGTATCGTAACTAAAAACTTAATATGTTGAATAAAAAATAATACATTTTTAACTTTTATTTAATGCTTACAATACAAATCCTATTAGATCCATTTATTTGGTAAATAAAGCAAGTCTCTCATACAATATCTCTACTAAAAGACAGAAATTATGACTTTACAAACTGTATTGTAAATAAATCACATGAAATCTTCATATTAGTCAGTAATATTACTGAAATTAATTTAAATATTGAATAAATATAAATTGACACACATTTACACACAACTAAATGAACAGACTCAATGATGGGCTGAAAATCTGCGGAAATCTGCACGCCCAGATTCCGTGTGGGCATAATAATTATGACATGAATATTTATGAGACTGTTTGCATGCTTAAGACACCTGTCGTTAAGTGTCATACGCTCAGTTCGGTCATTTGGATGACATGGTTTGAGATGTCTATGTTATGACAACTTGACGTTACCAAAGCAACATAACCTGTCATAAATCTGTCATAAACATGATTGTCATGAGGACATTATAACTGTGTCATGAATGTTATTACAGCATCATTTATATATTTCCTGACTTCAGCTACAGTGGTGCAAACTGAACCTGTCATAGAATGTCATTAAATCTCAATACATGGGCGGCACAGTGGCTCAGTGGTTAGCACTGCGACCTCACAGCAAGAAGGCTGCTGGTTTGAGTCCCGGCTAGGTCAGTGTGGAGTTTGCATGTTCTCCCCGTGTTGGTGTGGGTTTCCTCCGGGTGCTCCGGTTTCCCCCACAGTCCAAACACATGCGCTATAGGGGAATTGATGTACTAAACTGGCTGTAATTTATGAATGTGTATGGGTGTTTCCCAGTGATGGGTTGCAGCTGGAAGGGCATTCGCTGCGTAAAACATATGGTGGATAAATTGGCGATTCATTCCGCTGTGGCGATCCCAGATTAATAAAGAGACTAAGCTGAAAAGAAAATGAATGAATGACTTTTGATAGATGAAACTAAACGACAGTTCTTGGCATAAGCATGGATAAAATCTCCTTAATATTCAGGAATATTCCTGTCATGATTATAAATGTGTCATGAAGTCAGTGAAATGTCACCCATTTGTTTTGTCATTTTTATCAAGGAATAACCTTGGAGTATCTTTGATACTAGTTAAACACCAGATGATCAGATATTATCCAGTTAATTACCTTCCTCTGTAGACGAACTTCATGGGCTCGACGGCCAGCGCTGTGGCCACCACATCATCCGCGTTATGCCTGCGTCCACTGACCACCATCAGCCCGTCCAGCTTGCCCACCACAAACACCAGATTATCCTGCGCACACACACACACATACCATGAGCTCTGGATAATTCTGGAGTCAAGGGCGTAGCATTAACCCTAATGTGCTGTTGGGTCGTTTTCATCTACTTTGGGCTGATTTTGAGTCATAATTTGGCCACATCTTTCTCTGTGTTTCAGCAAATGAGATGATTTTGCTGACAAATCTTATTTTGACACATATTTTGGGAAAATACTTACAATATTTCCAATACACTCTGGGCAGATTGACTCCCCTTTGGTGATGTTGGTGCTGTTTTGCCCCATTGACTTCCATTATAATCACATTTATTGACACAATAATCGGTGATTAAATAAACTAAACTGGCCGTAGTGGATGAGTGTGAATGAGTGTGCATGGGTGTTTCCCAGTACTGGGTTGCAGCTAGAAGGGACTCCGCTGTGTAAAACATATGCTATAAGTTGGCGGTTCATTCTGCTGTGGTGACCCCTGATGAATGAAAGGACTAAGCCGAAGGAAAACGAACGAATGAATAGTGTGTGTGTGTGTGTGTGTGTGTGTGTGTGTGTGCACATAAACCATCAGTAAACAGAAGTCTTTATTAAACTCTTTATATGGGGGATTTGGTTAATTTAAGTCCTCACCAATATCAAAACCATATCTACACCCTTGAGAGAAATACTGCAGAAATGTGGACCCACCGGACCGATGAAGCCCAGCAGAGAGGTGCGCGTGAAGGCTCGGTCACTGATAGGAGCTCCTGACGACGTGACGGGAATAGTCTGGAAAAAAAGTAAAAACATATATATATACACAGATGACGTCAATTATTCAAATGAGTAATTATTTTACATTTTCCCCCAATTTCTGTTTAACAGAGAGCAGATTTCTTCAGCACATTTCTAATCATAATAGTTTTAATAACTCATCTCTAATAACTGATTTATTTTCTCTTTGTCATGATGACAGTAAATAATATTAGACTAGATATTCTTCAAGACACTTCTATACAGCTTAAAGTGACATTTAAAGGATTAACTAGGGTAATTAGGGTAAAGTTAGGGTAATTAGGCAAGTCATTGTATAACAGTGGTTTATTCTGGAGACAATCAAACAATCATTTCTAAAGGGGGCTAATAATATTGACCTTAAAATGGCTTTAAAACAATTAAAAACTGCTTTTTTTCTAGCTGAAATAAAACAAATAAGACTTTCTCCAGAAGAAAAAATATTATGGGAAATACTGTGAGAAATTCCTTCACTTGAGAAATATTTTTCACAGGAGGGCGAATAATTTTGACTTCAACTGAGTGGAGAAAATACATTTCCTTATTTTAACTACATATTACAAAGCTTTAACCCTTTTTAGGGCACTCGTATATTTACACTAATGCTGTTTTCAAGAGTTCACACTTAGCTCATGATTGATTATAAAGCTTGTTTGGCATGCTGTCCCGGAGAGAGAACCCTGAGCTCATAAGATCCTCGAGCCTGGGGCTCCCTCCCTTTTGCAGGGTGAGAGGGGAGTTTGAGCTCAGCTAGATCTCGAGAACTCCCCTCTTATTTAGAGCTGAGGACAGATTATAAATTGATGTATAGAGAAATGCACTGTAAAAAATGCAGGGTTCCATATAATTCATTCATGTCCCAACACAAAACGATTAAGTTAACTTAACACTTTTAACAAATTTATGTGGATTTAACATAAAAGTTATCCCAATGAAATCTCAAAATCTGTGTTGTTTCAGCTCATTTTAAATAAGTAGTTTGAACAAGTAAAAAATACATATTTATTGAGTGTAGTACTGGTTAAGAGCTGGACTATAGTGCCAATTTAGATTGATCAGTTCACTTGTGACATGTTTTTGGACTGTGGGGGAAACTGGAGAACCCGGAGGAAACCCACACGAGCTTGAGAAGAACATGCAGACTCCACACAGAAATGACAGCTGGCCTGTTAAGGATTTGAACCAGTGATGTTCTTGCTCCCAGTGCTAACCACTGGGCCACCATGCCCTCCTATAAAACTCTGGTTATTTATAGTGAGTTAGGAATCATCTGATTGGTGAATCATGTTAGCTAATGCTGGACCAGCTGTGATCAATCATAATCACGTGATCCTCTCGAAATTAGTTTATGAAGAAACTTCAAAAAGATTAATCATAATTAGTCACATTCCAAATAAATGTTTGTATTTACGTATATACAGTAATGTGTGTGTAAATATTATATATTAATAAATATATACAATACAAAAAAAATATATATACACATATACAGTCAAGCCTGAAATTATTCACATTCAGACTTAAAGTTAGAAGCTACTTTTAAATTTACTTTCATTCAATCAGAAAGATTGTTTTGTGACAAGAAATGACCCAGGCCTCTCCCAGAAGAAGATAAGATGAGCTACAAGAGGCATCATTGTGGATTTGCACACCTCAAAGACATTCTTGGTCATTCCTGGCAGACCATAATAGGAGATTCCTGTAGTGCTGGAGCTCACACAGATCTCTCCAACCTCATCCGTACGGCAGAGATACGGCGTTCCCTCCACACGAATCACACACACCAGCCCTAGACACACACACACACACACACACACACACAGACCATGAGACCAATGTAAGCTCTAAAACAGTAGAACGGTCAACAAAGAGTGTTTAATCCCATCTACAGCATCCGTCAGCTCAAACACACACTCACCTCCAGGCATCACCTGTCCCGCGTCCTGCACTGTGAGGACGGAGAGCTTCTCCTCTGTGTCCACCCGAATCACTCCATAACTCAGACCACTCATGGAGAGAACCGCCTTACCTGGAGGAGGAACACCTGTCTCTGGAGGCCTGAGCGCGCACACACACACACACACACACACACACACACACACACACACACACACACACACACACACTTTAGTAAACTGTGGTGTAATGTAGTATTATAACTTGAATAGTAAATAGATAGTTGTAGAAAACTACATTGTTGGGTCATTTGTTTATATTACTATAGTTGTTGTGTTCCCCTAGCAACTGTAGAATCACCACAACAGATCAATTACTGTAGTTGTTGTGTTACCATAGCAACTGTAGAATCACCACAACAGATGAATTACTGTAGTTGTTGTGTTACCATAGCAACTGTAGAATCACCACAACAGATCAATAACTGTAGTTGTTGTGTTCCCATAGCAACTGTAGAATCACCACAACAGATCAATTACTGTAGTTGTTGTGTTACCATAGCAACTGTTGAATCATCACAACAGATCAATTACTGTAGTTGTTGTGTTACCATAGCAACTGTTGAATAACCACAACAGATTAATTACTATAATTGTGTTACCATAGCAACTGCAGAATCACCACAACAGATCAATCACTATAGTTGTTGTGTTGCCATAGCAACTGCAGAATCACCACAACAGATTAGTTACTGTAGTTGTGTTACCATAGCAACTGTAGAATCACCACAACAGATTAATTACTGTAGTTATTGTGTTACCATAGCAACTGTAGAATCACCACAACAGATCAATTACTATAGTTGTTGTGTTACCATAGCAACTGCAGAATAACCACAACAGATTAATTACTGTAGTTGTGTTACCATAGCAACTGTAGAATCACCACAACAGATCAATTACTGTAGCTGTTTTGTTACCATAGCAACTGTAGAATCAGCACAACAGATCAATCACTATAGTTGTTGTGTTACCATAGCAACTGCAGAATCACCACAACAGATTAATTACTGTAGTTGTGTTACCATAGCAACTGTAGAATCACCACAACAGATTAATTACTGTAGTTATTGTGTTACCATAGCAACTGTAGAATCACCACAACAGATCAATCACTATAGTTGTTGTGTTACCATAGCAACTGCAGAATAACCACAACAGATTAATTACTGTAGTTGTGTTACCATAGCAACTGTAGAATCAGCACAACAGATCAATCACTATAGTTGTTGTGTTACCATAGCAACTGTAAAATCACCACAACAGATTAATTACTATAGTTGTAGTAGTAGTTACTGTAATGTACTACAGTATTTTGTCACGTGTTCACCAATTATCCGGTTTCAGTTGTAGTATTGTGGCAGTTGTGTACAGCTTTAATTCTGCTGATGTACATATTATATAATATGCTGTAAATAATATGTTGCATGTGTATGTAAATCGGTTGAGCAGTGCTGTGGTCTGATTGGCTGCAGTGTGAGTCTGTACCTGCGGATGGCGACGGTGAGCGCCTCAGAGGAGCTGGCACACGGACAGATGACCTCAGGACGCAGCCCGCGCGACTGAAACACATTCAGGAAGGCATCGCACGACGAAATAGACCCTGTGTGTTCAGAAACACGATCACAATGAAGACCACTGTCAGTATATTCAATCAGGAATCACAGGAGTATAAGTGTGTGTGTATGTAGCTTGTATTTCATACATTACGAGGACTGAGTGTCCCCACAAATATAGCAACACCAGTAAATTTTGATTTTATGGGAACATTTTTTGGTCTCCATGAGGAAAACAACTCATAAATCAGAGAGAATGAAGTTTGGGTGTGTGTAAGTGTGTATGTATGTGTGCACATATGTATCAGTGTGTTTGTCTATGTGTAAGTGTATGTGTGCGCATATGTGTCAGCATGCTTGAATATAAAAGTGTTTGTGTGTGTGTCAGTTTGTGTGTGTGCATGCATGTGTGTGTATGTGTGTGCACATGTGTGTCAGTATGTTTGTGTGTATGTAAATGTATGCACTTTTGTTTGTGCATTTGTGTGAGTGCATACGTGTGTGTGAGTGCATACGTGTCGATATGTTTGTGTATATGTAAGTGTGTGTGTATACTCACAGGGATTGGCTCCGTCCGCCACGATGAGCATGCGTAGAGAGCTCAGACTGATGTCTCTCTGATCCCGCTGGGCTAAAAGTGACCAGTGCATGTCTCTGGACTTCACCACGGCAACACGAGCTGTCAGATCGACACACACATGTATACACACACACGGCTTCAGTCACTGTCCTGACAGCTAATATCAGGGTTTTAGACACACAGTTATGGTGCTGGATGAAGAATGAACAGCATTTCAGACAATGTGTGTATTCAGCATCAGTGTATTCAGTATGTGTGTGTGTGTGTTTTACCTTTATAAGTGTGCACTTTCTGTATCCAGGACAGAGGATTGACCTTCATCAGTGAGTACGGGATGCTGATCACATGCATTCTGTTCATCACACTCTGAACACCAGCAGGAGGAACAACACAGCATTACTGACTGACTGATCTCTCTCTGTGTGTGCATGTTTCTGTGTTTGTGTTTATATGTGTGCGTGTGTTTGTTGTAGTGTTTGTCTGTGTGTCTGCATTTTTCTCTTTGTGTGTGACTCACCGTCAGGACCCCGTGCCATAAACCAGCGTCCCGTTTAAAGTCCAACACATTAGTTATAATCTCTCCTGTAAGTGATCACAAACACACAAAATAGTTCTATAAACACACACACACACTTACAAGAAATGCTGAGGTCAGCAGAAAGAAGAATATCATACATATCATACATAGAAGAATATCATACATCACATGTCAAGATGACCAAATGTCCCCACGAGTACAGCAATACCAGTAATTATTTGTGCGTTTGCCCACACTCACCCTCTGTGTATCCGCAGGCCTGTGTGAGTGCATGACAGTGAGCCAACATGGCGGAGTGAGACACCGTGACCCCCATAGTGCTGCCCTCCTTACCGGTCTTATACTGTCAACAACACACACACACACACATGCTGATATACACACTGCAGACAGACAGACAGATATATAGATGAACGGACGGACAGACAGATGGACAGACGGACAGACAGACAGACAGACAGACAGACAGACAGACAGATAGATAGATAGATAGATAGATAGATAGATAGATAGATAGATAGATAGATAGAGAGAGAGAGAGAGACAGACAGACAGATGATGTTTCTGACCTCTATGTATGCGATCTCATTGCTGGCGTCTCGTATTGGTGGTTGCCAGTCTTTAGGAGGCTTTACAACATGTTTTCCATCAGTAACAAACCAAAGCAGCCGAGGCCAGCCTGACAACACACACACACACACACACACACACACACACACACACACACACACACACACACACACACACAATAAAGATCTGATCAGCATGAAACAAGGATATTTTAGGAAATGAAAACAAAGACTAAAACTATTAGTCAAAAAAATTAAATAAAAAAATGACAAACTAAACCAAAACTAGGGAAGTGAAGGGGTGGAGCCACTAATTAAAAGGAGGAGCTACTGATTAAGAGAAGAAGCTACTGATGAAGGGGAGGAGCTACTGATTAAAAGGAGGAGCTACTGATTAAGAGAAGAAGCTACTGATGAAGGGGAGGAGCTACTGATTAAAAGGAGGAGCTACTGATTAAGAGAAGAAGCTACTGATGAAGGGGAGGAGCTACTGATTAAGAGGAGGAGCTACTGATAAAGGGAGGGAGCTACTGATTAGGAGGAGGAGCTACTGATGAAGGGGAGGAGCTACTGATTAAAAGGAGGAGCTACTGATTAAGAAAAGAAGCTACTGATGAAGGGGAGGAGCTACTGATTAAGAGGAGGAGCTACTGATAAAGGGAGGGAGCTACTGATTAAGAGGAGGAGCTACTGATAAAGGGAGGGAGCTACTGATTAAGAGGAGGAGCTACTGATTAAGAGGAGAAGCTACTGATGAAGGGGAGGAGCTACTGATTAAGAGAAGAAGCTACTGATGAAGGGGAGGAGCTACTGATTAAGAGAAGAAGCTACTGATGAAGGGGAGGAGCTACTGATTAAAAGGAGGAGCTACTGATTAAGAGAAGAAGCTACTGATGAAGGGGAGGAGCTACTGATTAAGAGGAGGAGCTACTGATAAAGGGAGGGAGCTACTGATTAAGAGGAGAAGCTACTGATGAAGGGGAGGAGCTACTGATTAAAAGGAGGAGCTACTGATTAAGAGAAGAAGCTACTGATGAAGGGGAGGAGCTACTGATTAAGAGGAGGAGCTACTGATAAAGGGAGGGAGCTACTGATTAAGAGGAGGAGCTACTGATAAAGGGAGGGAGCTACTGATTAAGAGGAGAAGCTACTGATGAAGGGGAGGAGCTACTGATTAAAAGGAGGAGCTACTGATTAAGAAAAGAAGCTACTGATGAAGGGGAGGAGCTACTGATTAAGAGGAGAAGCTACTGATGAAGGGGAGGAGCTACTGATTAAGAGGAGAAGCTACTGATGAAGGGGAGGAGCTACTGATTAAGAGGAGGAGCTACTGATTAAGAGGAAAAGCTACTGATGAAGGGGAGGAGCTACTGATTAAGAGGAGGAGCTACTGATAAAGGGAGGGAGCTACTGATTAAGAGGAGAAGCTACTGAAGAAGGGGAGGAGCTACTGATTAAAAGGAGGAGCTACTGATTAAGAGAAGAAGCTACTGGTGAAGGGGAGGAGCTACTGATTAAAAGGAGGAGCTACTGATGAAGGGGAGGAGCTACTGATTAAGAGGAGGAGCTACTGATTAAGAGGAGGAGCTACTGATAAAGGGAGGGAGCTACTGATTAAGAGGAGGAGCTACTGATTAAGAGGAGAAGCTACTGATGAAGGGGAGGAGCTACTGATTAAGAGGAGGAGCTACTGATAAAGGGAGGGAGCTACTGATTAAGAGGAGAAGCTACTGATGAAGGGGAGGAGCTACTGATTAAGAGGAGGAGCTACTGATTAAGAGGAGAAGCTACTGATGAAGGGGAGGAGCTACTGATTAAGAGGAGAAGCTACTGATGAAGGGGAGGAGCTACTGATTAAGAGGAGGAGCTACTGATTAAGAGGAAAAGCTACTGATGAAGGGGAGGAGCTACTGATTAAGAGGAGGAGCTACTGATAAAGGGAGGGAGCTACTGATTAAGAGGAGAAGCTACTGATGAAGGGGAGGAGCTACTGATTAAAAGGAGGAGCTACTGATTAAGAGAAGAAGCTACTGATGAAGGGGAGGAGCTACTGATTAAGAGGAGGAGCTACTGATAAAGGGAGGGAGCTACTGATTAAGAGGAGAAGCTACTGATTAAGAGGAGGAGCTACTGGAGAAGGGGAGGAGCTACTGATGAAGAGGAGGAGCTACTGATTAAGAGGAGGAGCTACTTGTGAAGGGAAGGAGCTACTGATTAAGAGGAGGAGCTACTGATAAAGGGAGGGAGCTACTGATGAAGAGGAGGAGCTACTGGTGAAGGGGAGGAGCTACTGATGAAAGGGAGGAGCTACTGATGAAGGGAAGGAGCTACTGATTAAGAGGAGGAGCTACTGATAAAGGGAGGGAGCTACTGATGAAGAGGAGGAGCTACTGATTAAGAGGAGGAGCTACTGATAAAGGGAGGGAGCTACTGATGAAGAGGAGGAGCTACTGGTGAAGAGGAGGAGCTACTGATAAAGGGAGGGAGCTACTGATGAAGAGGAGGAGCTACTGATTAAGAGGAGGAGCTACTGATAAAGGGAGGGAGCTACTGATGAAGAGGAGGAGCTACTGATTAAGAGGAGGAGCTACTGATAAAGGGAGGGAGCTACTGATGAAGAGGAGGAGCTACTGGTGAAGGGGAGGAGCTACTGATGAAAGGGAGGAGCTACTGATGAAGGGGAGGAGCTACTGATGAAGGGGAGGGGCATAGCGTGTTGTGTGTGATTTTGGGATGCAACTATAAGGACTTTAAAAGTAAAACCATAATGACCTTGTTGTGAACAGCCCACCTTTAAAAGTGACCACCTCCCCAGTCTGTGCTTTTGGCAAACCCTTCTGACAGGCGTCAGTGGTCAGAGCCAGAGTGACCCCACAGCTGCCCAGCAGAAAGCCCACCTGCTGCCCGCCCGCATCCTGCACACACACACACACACACACACACACACACACACACACACACACACACACACACACACACACACACACACACACACACACACACACACACACACACACACACACACCCATCAGAGAGACCTTCAGCTCTAATAATCACACCAAACACACTCAATATGCTCATGATACACAGAACAGCTTTTCGAGCAATGATGCCCAGCAACCAGATCCAGATGCAGTTGTGTTGACCATTCTCAACAGGAAAGAAGCCAAGCAACATTGCTCAAAAATTTCCCCTGTGTATGATTATCAATAGAGAAGTACACACACAAACACACACACACGCACGCACACACACAGGATTTCCTCTAGGGTTGATCCGCTGTAATGGTCATCAGTACCTTTCGAGTGAGCGGCACCTCTATGGGCACGGGCACCAGCTCCGCCAGCAGACAGCCGTAAAACGCCACCATGAACATCACTGGGTCATTGTTGGGGAACACCAGCGCAACCTGAGGACGACAGTCAGGTTTACAGATTAGCATAGTATTTCTTTTTACTAGATTATATTTTAATATTTATTCTATTAAACATGCACCACTCATTTATAGCCCAGAAACAGAATATTTCCCTCTAAATGAAAAATACACACACATAACAGCTGCATTTCATCTTTTTATTTTTATTTTCTACATTTACCAACACATAAAGGGAGAGTTCACCCAGAAGTGAAAACTCTGTCATCATTTACTCTCCTCACACTTGCTTTAAACCTGTTTGAGTCTCAAAGGAACTCTGTTAATGAATTCTCCAGCATAATGCAGTATTAACTATAGTATACACTGTAGTGTACTTTAGTTTTTACTAGTCAACTGTGATGGGTTGGGATAATATAGTCTATAGTATTGATGTATTGATATAAACTACAGTATTGGTCCATTTGTTTATATTGCTATAGTTTTTGTGTTGCCATAGCAACTGTAGAATCACAACAGATTAATTACTGTACTTGTGTTACCATAGCAACTGTAGAATCACCACAACAGATCAATTACTGTACTTGTGTTACCATAGCAACTGTAGAATCACAACAGATCAATTACTGTACTTGTGTTACCATAGCAACTGGAGAATCACAACAGATTAATTACTGTACTTGTGTTACCATAGCAACTGTAGAATCACCACACCAGATTAATTGTTACCATAGCAGCTGTAGAATCACCACAACAGATCAATTACTGTAGTTGTTGTGTTACCATAGCAACTGTAGAATCACCACAACAGATCAATTACTGTAGTTGTTGTGTTACCATAGCAACTGTAGAATCACCGCAACAGATCAATTACTATAGTTGTTGTGTTCCCATAGCAACTGTAGAATCACCGCAACAGATCAATTACTATAGTTGTTGTGTTCCCATAGCAACTGTAGAATCAACACCACAGATTAATTACTGTAGTTGTTGTGTTACCATAGCAACTGTAGAATCACCGCAACAGATCAATTACTATAGTTGTTGTGTTCCCATAGCAACTGTAGAATCAACACCACAGATCAATTACTGTAGTTGTTGTGTTACCATAGCAACTGTAGAATCACCACAACAGATTAATTACTGTAGTTGTTGTGTTACCATAGCAACTGTAGAATCACCACAACAGATCAATTACTGTAGTTGTTGTGTTACCATAGCAACTGTAGAATCACCACAACAGATCAATTACTGTAGTTGTTGTGTTACCATAGCAACTGTAGAATCACCACAACAGATCAATTACTGTAGTAGTTGTGTTACCATAGCAACTTTAGAATCACCACAACAGATCAATTACTGTAGTAGTTGTGTTACCATAGCAACTGTAGAATCACCACAACAGATCAATTACTGTAGTTGTCGTGTTACCATAGCAACTGTAGAATCACCACAACAGATCAATTACTGTAGTTGTCGTGTTACCATAGCAACTGTAGAATCACCACAACAGATCAATTACTGTAGTTGGTGTGTTACCATAGCAACTGTAGAATCACCACAACAGATCAATTACTGTAGTTGGTGTGTTACCATAGCAACTGTAGAATCACCACAACAGATCAATTACTGTAGTAGTTGTGTTACCATAGCAACTTTAGAATCACCACAACAGATCAATTACTGTAGCTGTTGTGTTACCATAGCAACTGTAGAATCACCACAACAGATCAATTACTGTAGTTGTTGTGTTACCATAGCAACTGTAGAATCACCACAACAGATCAATTACTGTAGTAGTTGTGTTACCATAGCAACTTTAGAATCACCACAACAGATCAATTACTGTAGTTGTCGTGTTACCATAGCAACTGTAGAATCACCACAACAGATCAATTACTGTAGTTGTCGTGTTACCATAGCAACTGTAGAATCACCACAACAGATCAATTACTGTAGTTGGTGTGTTACCATAGCAACTGTAGAATCACCACAACAGATCAATTACTGTAGTAGTTGTGTTACCATAGCAACTTTAGAATCACCACAACAGATCAATTACTGTAGCTGTTGTGTTACCATAGCAACTGTAGAATCACCACAACAGATCAATTACTGTAGTTGTTGTGTTACCATAGCAACTGTAGAATCACCACAAAAATTTATTGAAGAATGTCACTATAGTGTGGTACTTAATTTATACAATATATTACTTAACTTAGTTTGTGTGTGCTTGTGTTTGCATGCATGTGTATGTGTGTTTGCATGCGTTTGTGTGTGTGCACGCGTGTGTATGTGTGTTTCTGTGTTGAACTCACTCGGTCTCCAGGTCTCAGCAGTGGTTCATTCCTGCTGCTCAGTTTGTTGAGCAGTGTGAAGGCCAGTTTCTGACTCCGCGTCCACAGCTTCCCTACACACACACACACACATTCATATAGACAAACACCCACTCAAAAGGTTCTCTGTCATGATATTTTTGTTTAACAGTATATGAGATGTTTGTCCTATCACCCAGTGCTAGCAGCAGTGTGTGTGAACGGTCAGTGATGTACCGTATGTGAGTGTGTAGAGGGCTTTGTGTGTGTGAACGCTCAGTGATGTACCATATGTAAGTGTGTAGAGGGCTTTGTGTGTGTGAACGCTCAGTGATGTACCATATGTAAGTGTGTAGAGGGGTTTTCCGGTGTTATCCAGTGAGGTCAGGCAGGGGCTCTTGGCTTGAGTGTTTCCCCAGCGGTGCAGGGACCCCAGCAGGGATGAGGGCCGGTTAACGGAGACCCCCGGCGGGTCCCCACTCAGTGCGCGCATCTCTCCCCCCTCCGGCTTTGGCTGCTGTGGGTCTGGATGCTGCACTGCAACACACACAACATCATACAATAAACCACATTTTAGAAATAATAATACAGTAATCATTGATAGGGCGGCACGGTGGCTCAGTATTTAGCACTGTGGCCTCACAGCAAGAAGGCCGCTGGTTCGAGTCCTGGCTGGGTCAGTTGGTGGAGTTTGCATGTTCTCCCCGTGTTGGCGTGGGTTTCCTCCGGGTGCTCCGGTTTCCCCACAGTCCAAACACATGCGCGATAGGGGAATAGGGTAAGCTAAATTGGCTGTAGTGTATTAGTGTGTATGTAAATGAGTGTGTATGGGTGTTTCCTAGTACTGGGTTGTGTCTGGAAGGACATCCACTGCATAAAACATTTGCTGGAATAGTTGGCGGTTCATTCCGCTGTGGTGATCGCTGATAAATCTAAGCCAAAGAAAATTGAATGAATGAATAATCAATAATGCAAAAGTATAACCACTATAGTCACTAGCAAGAAAACGAGGTTAAAGATCTACAGAACCAGCTGTATTCACCAAAACCCTCTGAGGAGAAGGTAGCAGTGGAGGTAGCGGTGTCCTCGTATTCTGGCATTCCAAGGACAATTTTAATCCTTTAATTTTTCATATTTAACGATGTTTGTGTGCTACTGCACATCCCTGTGTGTGTAATAAGCAACATGTACGTGCATTTTGGACCCGCCAAGGCACATATCACAAACGCACTCTTTAAATGACAAAAACTGAAAAGCCACTGACTTTAGAGCAGCTTTTACGGTCTGAGTTGTTTCAAAATAGCAACTATGATTTTTGTGCACTTGTATCATCAGCGTTAATTAGGTTAACTAGGGGAGTTAGGTTAAATAGGTAAGCCATTGGACAACAGTGGTTTGTCAAAATAAAATCTGTCATTTGTCAATATTTTTACATTTTTATCTTTTTGTTTTTAATCCACGCAAAAACAGACAAAACTTTCTCCAAAAGAAAAATGCACTTCTTTTGAAAAAAAGGCCACTTTATTAGGTACACCTGTCCGACTGCTTGTTAACACAAGTTTCTAATCAGCCAATCACATGGCAGCAACTCAATGCATTTAGGCATGTCGACATTGTCAAGATGATCTGCTGCAGTTCAAAGCGAGCATCAGAATGGGGAAGAAAGGGGATTTAAGTGACTTTGAACGTGGCATGGTTGTTGGTGCCAGACGGGCTGCTCTGAGTATTTCAGAAACTGCTGATCTACTGGGATTTTCACGCACAACCATCTCTAGGGTTTACAGAGAATGGTCCGACAAAGAGGAAATATCCAGTGAGCGGCAGTTCTGTGGGCGCAAATGCCTTGTTTTTGCCTGGTCTGATGAGTCTCCATTTCTGCTGCCACATTCGGATGGTCGGGTCAGAATTTGGCCTCAACAACATGAAAGCATGGATCCATCCTGCCTTGTATCAGCGGTTCAGGCTGGTGGTGGTGGTGTAATGATGTGGGGGAGATTTTCTTGGCACACTTTGGGTCCATTAGTACCAATTGAGCATGGTGTCAACGCCACAGCCTACCTGAGTATTGTTGCTGACCATGTCCATCCCTTTATGACCACAGTGTCTCCATCTTCTGATGGCTACTTCCAGCAGGATAACGCACCATGTCATAAAGCGCCAATCATCTCAGACTGATTTATTAAACATGACGATGAGTTCACTGTACTCAAATGGCCTCCACAGTCACCAGAGCTCAATCCAATAGAGCACCTTTGGGATGTGGTGGAATGGGAGATTGGCATCATGGATGTGCAGCCGACAAATCTGCAGCAACTGTGTGATGCTATCATGACAATATGGAGCAAAATCTCTGAGGAATATTTCCAGTAGCTTGTTTAATCCTTGACACGAAGGATTAAACCAGTTCTGAAGGCAAAAGGGGGTCCAACCTGACACTAGTAAGGTGTACCTAATAAAGTGGCCAATGACTGTATATAAGAAACACTGAGGAACATCTATATATCAGATTTCCATATGGGCATCTTTATAGGCGATGCTAAAATGTTCAAATCTACTGATATTGTCGAGTCAAATGTTTGAATTAAAAGTTTTTGGATCAGAGGAGTTTCAGCAATAGGAGGAGATGGAGGTGAAAGAGAGTTTAATGTCAGCGATCGCCTCAGGGTGACTCGTGTGTCCTGAAGACGAGATGTGACGCGGCTGTAAATAGATCTGATTGATTTTGTGTGTCTGGAACAGAGAGAAAGCAAAACGCAGAGACCGACAGAATACAAACAAAAGAAGCTGCTGCTGCGGAGAGAATATGAAGGAGAGTTCCTCATTATTATTTAAAGAGCGAGCCGGCTGAACAAAGAGAGAGAGAATACAAGGTGATATTGATCCACAGGCTTTCTAAAACCTTTTTATTAACTTTAATAACACTCAAAGAGTCTGTTGACCACTTCACAAGAGCCAGAGTATATATAACAGAGGGATTTATCGCCATAATGCAAACAAAACTGACCACAGAAAAGACTAAACAGACTGTGTGCTGCATAACCATTCACAAGGAAAAAATACGAACACTGTACATACAAAAATCTAGTTTTTAAAGGGTGTTTTTAGGAGTAAGTTAAATGATCTGCCATTCATGGACTATACGTTTAAAATGTGAGATTAATTTAACATGAGAACACATTACATTAATATAAGCATCTATAATAAGCCAACGGAAAACAAAAATCAACTATGCCGCTATGCTAACACTATGTTATGACGCTTGACCTCTGAATAACAAGAGTGTCCAGCAGGGGGCGCCATAAACCAAGCAGCACTGATAGAATACATGCTGTGTGTGTGTGTGTGAAAACGTAATATTCTGTAGTGCATTTAGTGATTGTCTAAGACCGTTTGGTGATTTCAGTCCTCTCATCTTCATCATTATATAAACAAGTGTTTCTCAACCACGTTGACCACCAACACTGCATGTTTTTTACATTACAGCCATTACAAGTCTTTTAGTCTCTGAACGAGCTGAGGATCTGAATCAGGTGTGTTTGGTTAAGGAGACATGGTAAATGTGCAGAGCTGGTGCTCCTCCAGGAACGTGGTTGAGAAACACTGATCTAAACAGTCTCCCAATTGCTGTGTAAGATGGTTTTAATTCCTCACACTGTACATGCTTGCTGCATTTATAAAGAGTGTGTGTTGTTCGAGTCTGTCTAATATGATTTTTATATGTGTGATTTGATGGGTATCAAAAGACTGATTATTCTACTCAGCCAATCACAGCAGACAAGAAAAACCTAAAAGTACGCATTTTTAAAACTACTTGCTTTAAATCATAGCATGAAAAAAATACTATAGTAATTTATATTAAGTAATGTTAATTAGTTGTGGTGATTCTACAGTTGCTATGGTAACACAACAGCTGTTGTAATTAATATGTTGGGGTGGTTCTACAGTTGCTATGATAACACAACCGCTTTAGTAATTCATCTGTTGGGGTGGTTCTACAGTTGCTACAGTAACACAGCAGCTGTTGTAGTTAATCCGTTTTGGTGATTCTACAGTTGCTATGGTAACAACAATTAAAGTTATTAATATTTTGTGGTAAATCTACAGTTACTATGGTAACAGAACAGCTATTGTAATTAATCTTATGTGATGGTTCTACAGTTGCTATGGTAACAAAACAATTATAATAATTAATCTGTTGTGGTGATTCTACAGTTGCTATAGTAACACAACAGCTGTTGAAGTTAATGTGTTGTGGTGATTCTACAGTTGCTATGGTAACAAACACTGTAGTAATTAATTTGTTGTGGCGATTCTACAGTTGCTATGGTAACACAACAGCTATAGTAATTAATCTGTTGTGGTGATTCTACAGTTGCTATGGTAACAAAACAGTTGTAGTTATTAATATGTTAGGGTGGTTCTACAGTTGCTATAGTAACAACAATTATAGTTATTAATCTGTTGTGGTGATTCTACAGTTGCTATGGTAACACAACAACTATAGTAATATAAACAAATGACCCAATACTGTACTTTTCTACAACTACAGTACAATTCCTGAGAAAAACTACTCAATTAAAGGCACAGGTCACCCAAAACTAAACACTTCTGTCATCGTTCACTTGTCAAAAACCTGTTTGCATTACTTTGTTCTGTTGAACACAAATAAATATATTTTGAAAAATGCTGGAAACCTGTAACCATTGACTTCCATAGTATGTTTTTCCCTACTTTAGAAGTCAATGATTACAGGTTTCAAACATTACTCAAGATATCTGCTGTGTTCAACATGAATAGGAAATTCAAAATGGTTTGGAACCAATTGAGGGAAAGTAAATAGTGAGAACATTTTCATTTTTGGGTGAACTATCCCTTTAAGGCCCTGGTATACTTCAAACTAAATTAGAGAATGAACTGAAAATGCATCATTCTGAACAAACCCTTGCCTGAGCAGCATTCGTCTAAAGTTCTGCAGATATTGTTTTACAAAATTCTGCGCAGAAATTGCAAAAATTAAACTCACCATCCAAAAGCTCCTCGAAGTCGTCAAGGAAGAACTCTCGTAGAGGAGGTCTCTTTGGCCTTTTCAGGGTGTTGAGGAGCTGCTGGATCTTGGAGGACACTCGACTGTTGACTGGAACACCTTCAGACAGAGATGGAGAAGATGGACAGAGATGGAGAGAGGATGAGATGGAGAAGCTAAGGGGACGTGTCTAAGCTTTACTGTTAAGCTGTTTCTTCTCAATTATCAAACACGATTGTGAATTATGTTGAAATCATTTAATTATATCATGACATTTCGCATGGCACAGTGCATTGTGTTTATTATAAAGACATCTAAAGCAGATTAAATACACATATTGCTTTAAAGTTTGTATTAGAATTTGTCTACAGAAAATGTAATAAAAATCTCAAAGGCGTGAGAAATGTTTCTCAGATGATTTATAACAATTACATTAGAATCCTTTTTATTCATGTCAATGCAGTATTTCACACAACAGAGTGGAGAGAACAAGACAAAACAGTCATCCTCGATGATGAATCTCTCAGAGACGTGACTTACTCAACTATCCAGAATACACTGCAAGCTAATGAAAGAATGCTATAGTAATACTATAGTGCTTTAGAACCATACAGTGTGTTATAATAGACTCATAAAGGTATTTACAACCCTTTGTACAGCATACTGTAGGATTAACTACAGTGAACTGTAATAAATACTGCAGTATACTTTAGTTTTTACTACAGTAAACCGTGGTGTATTGTAGTATAATATACCCTATAGTAATAGAGAACTACAGTATTGGCTCATTTGTTTAAATAATTATAGTTGTTGTGTTACCATGGCAACTGTAGAATCAATAAAACAGAATAATTACTAGGTTGTTATTTCCATAGCAACTGTAAAATCACCACAACAGATCAATTACTGTAGTTGTTGTGTTACCATAGCAACTGTAGAATCACCACAACAGATTAATTACTGTAGTTGTTGTGTTACCATAGCAACTGTAGAATCACCACAACAGATTAATTACTGTAGTTGTTGTGTTACCATAGCAACTGTAGAATCACCACAACAGATCAATTACTGTAGTTGTTGTGTTACCATAGCAACTGTAGAATCACCACAACAGATTCATTACTGTAGTTGTTGTGTTACCATAGCAACTGTAGAATCACCACAACAGATCAATTACTGTAGTTGTTAATGTTGTGTTACCATAGCAACTGTAGAATCACCACAACAGATCAATGCTATTGTAACACAACAACTAAAGTAACTGATCTGTAGTGGTGATTTCATGTGGGAGCTCACACATCTGCAGTTTGTTTATTTTTATTTTATTGCAGGATATTATTTCTGTAATAAGCCTGTTGACATTTAGCTAACACACTTCTTTTTCACAAGAGTTGGACCAACATGAAACTCTCTCAAACATGATCAGTTTCGGCTGTATTAGCATATTAAAATAATAAAACTCCAAAAACAAAAGAGGTGTATGCCGAGAGGAGACTTTGAACAATTCATTAACCCACATTAACAAAGACACGAAGAGACACATTGGGAGGAAACACTGTTCTTGTGATCATAAGTTCACAACACGAGGAGTTTAGCAGACGCTTTAAAGACAGCACAGATAAACAGAGACACCAGGAGGAGGCGGACGCAAAGAAATGAGCATAAATACCATCCACGGCCTCCTCATCTGCCCTGACAGAGCCTGAAGAAGAGAAAAGCCCAATAAACACACATGAGAGCATGTGCTGAGTATGACAGAATTAAGCTAATCAATGTGTCTCTTGTGTGAGATTATTAGCCATAACCCAACAGATATCTTTCCAAGAACTCATAAACCATTGCTATTGGTAAATGAAAGCAGTTTAATCATGAAGTGCATATCTTAAAGAGACAGTAGCCATAGAAACAAAGAGTGAATTATAATCTGCCCAACGGGCACCTTGGTGTCAAAACAACATAAAAAAAACTCGCAAAACAATCAAGACTGTCCAATATAAGATGAAGATTTGCATCGATTTGATGTCAACTCATATGGTTTTTTGTCATTTTGACATCTAGGTGACTGCTGGGTAATGTCCAGTGCTTAATTTGTGAATTGCGAGGTCCTGGAACAGATCAGGGTAACGGATCAGGCATGTTACCCGAGGATGGAGAGGTGTCGCACACGAAAGTTGGGGCGGGGGGAGCAGGGGGGATGTTGGTGCTTAGATGGCGGAGGGGTGTCGCAGGGCGAGGGTGTCGCGGACGACAATGAAGAGGGTTGGGGAGTCGCGGAAGAAAGCGAAAGTGAACTGCAGACAGGGAGAAGGGCGGTTGAGGAGGGGGATCGGTAAAATGAGGTGCCGGATCAGATTTCAGAGGTGCCGGATCTGGCGTGTTTAATCCGGCACAAATTAAGCCCTGGTAATGTCACGTTAGAACAAATACACACATTCTGGGAATTTGTTTGTTTCTAAAACATTCCCAGAACCTGCATTTATTTTTTGGTCAACCAAGAATATTTTATTTACAAAGAACAGAATATTCTTCTGCAGATTTGCCAATTGTTCTGCTAAATTTCAGCTAATGTTCCCAGAATGTTTCTCTCATCATCCTTTTTTTTATTGGTTTATGCTTATTTGGTGACCATAATATAACCAACTGAGAACTGTATGTGAATGTTAAGGGCTCTATTTCAACAGTCTAAGTGCTCAGCGCATGTGCATTAGGGTGTCCGAATGCACTTTTGCTATTTTAAGGAGGGGAAAAACAGTCTGTGCACCAAGCACATGGTCTAACAGGGTTGTGCTTATTCTCTTAATGAGTTATGAGTGTGTTATGGGCATAATGTGCATTAAACCAATCAGAGTCTCAACTCACATTCACTTTAAGAGGGAATTGCAGTCGCGCCATGGCAGCTTCACTATGATACAGACTTCATTCATTCATTTTCTTTTCAGCTTAGTCCCTTTATTAATCAGGGGTCGCCACAGCAGAATGAACCACCAACTTATCCAGCATATGTTTTACACAGCGAAGGCCCTTCCAGCTGCAACCTATCTCTGGGAAACACCCATACATGCTCATTCACACTCATACACTACGGACAATTTAGCCTACCCAATTCACCTGTATCGCATGTCTTTGGACTGTGGGGAAACCGGAGCACCCGGAGGAAACTCACACGAACGCACGAACCAGCGACAGTTCAGTGGTGCCATTGAATTCAGTTGCCTTAAAATAGCAACATTTCAACAATGTGTATTAGCACACCTCCTTTTCAGACCAGCACACCCATGGTGCACAAATGAGTGCAAATTTGCTATTTAAACAATGTAACGCAGGACAATGACACCTGCTCCAGCCTGAAACTACTAAGCACTTGATGCTACATTGCACCTGGTGTGTTACTGCACTTATAGAGTGTGTGCCAGCAGGATGTTTTAAGCTCCAAGAAGAACACTAGAAGTCCAATACAATACCTCTTAAGCAAATGATAAACAGCCAATGACACTTTTATGTGAGAAAACAAAGTTCAGTCATTCATTTTAAATCTTACCATCCACCATACGACTAAATCCACATTCACACCTCCACACATTTACACCTGGCCTGTTCACAGAAGAGGTTATAATGAAGTAAATGTGCCTGAGAGGAAAAACAGAGAGCTAATGATGAGAAAATACACTTTACTGGTCCTCTAGATCATGACCAGCACCAGGTCTGAATGAGTGGAAGTGTATATTTGGATTGTGCAGTGACATGCAGGTGAGTAGATGGTGACAGATTTAACTAATTCAACAAAAAAGATGCATGCTAATGATATAACCAGCCAGCATTTCTAATAGACATGAACTGAATCATGTGTCATCGTCTGTGTGTGTACGGGAGAGACTCGAGTCATGTCCTCACACATCTAATGGCAGTGCACAGTTTGAACACTAGAGGTCACTGCAGCCCTAACCGTGTGTCTCGTGTATGAACTACATTTCCCATGAGTTTTTGTTCTCTTGATTGTGCTATTGAGTCCTTATCCTGTTTAGCCGTGTGTTTAAGACTCTTGTGTGCTCTGTCTTGTGTCGATTCATTCAAGCAAAGAACGACCTAAATGCAGGTCTAAAATGGTATATTAATTAACAAAATAAACAAAAGATAACATAACCTAGCAATGGCTGCTTTCGAGTTACGCTTTACGCTACATTTAGGAATCAGTGGTTTTGGAGAATTCATCAGATTGGCAAGGTCATGTGATTTCTGTAAACGTAAACAGTAAACTTTGTTACGTCATCACTGTTGTAAATTATACTGCGTGATTGAAGCATCCTCGTTTATAGTTGTGTTCAACATGCAGAAGCGCTGATTCCAGTGGTTATGAATTATGGAGCTCAAAACGTAAAGTTGCTGAAAAAACACAAAGTGTAGCACTTACTGCTTCTTAAAGCGTAGTTTGATCACAAAGAGTTGAACAGATGTTTTGATCCCAGTTTCTTTAAGAAACCTGTCTTGTGTAGATGATTATACATGTTACCATGAAGACATGGTAATACGCTTGTCAATCAATATCAGTGGGCGGGGAAAACTGCACTGCTACGTCACAGTGTAGTGTGGTTGGCCTTAAAATCTATGAGATTTAGATCATATTTTATTGATTAATTCATTTTCTACCACTTTTCCGGGGCCAGGTCGAGGGGGCAGCAGTCTTAGGAAAGAACCTCAGACTTCCCTCTCCCCAGACACTTCCTCCAGCTCCTCCGAGGGGTTCCTGAGGCGTTCCCAGGCCAGCTGAGAGACATAGTCCCTCCAGTGTGTCCTGGGTCTTCCCCGAGGCCTCCTCCTGGTGGCACATGCCTAGAACACCTCCCTAGGTAGGTTTCCAGAAGGCATCCGAAACAGATGTCCAAGCCACCTCAGCTGACTTCTCTGGATGTGGAGGAGCAGCGGCTCTACTCAGAGCTTCTCCCGGGTGACAGAGCTCCTCAACTTGTCTATAAGGGTGCGCCCTGCCACCCTGCGAAGGAAACTCATTTCGGCTGCTTGTATCCGAGATCTTGTCCTTTCGGTAATGACCCAAAGCTCATGACCATAGGTGAGTGTAGGAGCGTAGATTGACTGGTAAATCAAGAGTTTTGCCTTTCGGCTCAGCTCCTTCTTTACCACAACAGACTGAAACATCGACCGCATTACTGCTGCCGCTGCACCAATCCGCCTGTCAATCTCACGTTCCATCCTTCCCTCACTCGTGAACAAAACCCCAAGATACTTGAACTCTTCCACCTGGAGTAAGGACTTTTCTCCAACCTGGAGATGGCAAACCTCCTTTTTCCGGTGGAGCACCATGGCCTCGGACTTGGAGGTGCTGATTCTCATCCTAGCCGCGTCAAACTCAGCAGCAAACCACCCCAGAGCATGCTGAAGGTCCATGTTAGATGAAGCCAACAGAACAACATCGTCTGCAAATAACAGAGATGAAATCCTGTGGTCGTCGAACCGGACCCCCTCCAGCCCAAGGCTGCGCTTTGAAATTCTGTTCATAAAAATTGTGAACAGAATTGGTGACAAAGGGCAGCCCTGCCGGAACACGCACTGGAAACAAGTCTGACTTATTGCTGGCAAAGCAAACCAGACTCCCACTCTGTTCATACAGGGATGAGACAAACCTTAACAGAGCGCCTCTGATCCCCCGTACTCCAAGAGCACCCTCCACAGAATGGCACAAGGGGCACGGTCGAATGCCTTCTCCAAGTACACAAAACACATGTGCACTGGTTGGGCATACTCCCATGAACCCTCGAGCACCCTGGTGAGGGTATAGAGCTGGTCCAGTGTACCACGGCCTGGACAAAAACCGCATTGTTCCTCCTGGATTCTAGGTTTAACCATTGGCCGGATGGATAGATCCTTATATACATTAATATACGTGTTAATATATGTTACCATCCTAAAATAGATCCTATTTTAACGTCTGGGAATTAAAAGAAACACTGGAATTTGTAACATTTTGAAGCCGTGTTTACTGAATTCACATGATTTGATATGGACTCCAAAACCACTGATTCGAAACAAAAGGTAAAGGTTAACGTAAAGGTTATGAAGCTTCATGAATAAGCGCTTCGAAAGCAGCCATCACTAACTCATACACCAGACACAAGGTACAGTGCCCTCTAGAGTTCAAACTGGGCACTGCCACCAGATATATGGCGTGTGAGAAAGAGTGTGTGTGGGAGAGAGTTGATTAGTGTGTGTGTGACTCACCATCAGCCGTCTCCATCAGGCTGGAGTGTGTGTATCCGCGGGGAAGGCCTCGCACTGACGCCACCTGTGGACGCTCCGCATGCAGCGAGCGCTCCAACAGACCCGTCACATCCGGCGGTGCGCAGTGCTGGTCTGTCAGAACATACAGTAGTGGACATCACCATACTGTACAGCATGCAAACACTCCACAAACCAGCAGAATATACACTATACATAGTGGACATCACCATAGTGTGCTGCATGCAAAACGCTTGCAAACCAGCAGAAAACACAGTCCTCGTGCAATAATAATGAGCAGGCGTGCTGAAATGCTGAGTGAACTGAACAGGCAAACAAACTCAATCAACAATTTACACCATCTGTCTCTGTGTATTCTATAGTATCTAAGTGCTAAAAGAGATTCTAAGGTACAATTCTCACGATAAGGAATCAATAACTTTAACTAAACTCCTAATGTGATGCTTATTAATAGTTATTAATATTGGGCAGGATTGGAGATCATGCAGAATAAGTACTAATAAACAGACTAAATCATAATAATAAACAGGTCATTCATAGAGCAAATTGGTCCATTAACTAAAGTTTTACCATGATTTTGTACTGTATCTGTCTTACACCAAACCCTTATGATATTAAACCAAGGTTTTACAATAGTGTAGTATATTTTTTTGTTTTTTGTTTTTGGGGGGGGGGGGGGGGGGGGGGGGACGCAAACTGATTACTTGTAGCCAAAATGGTTGATTTTTTGGTAATAATTATAGTGAATTAAATATAGTTAATACTACAGTATGCTGCAGGTATCATTAACAAGTAGCTGTAAATACAACAATATATACTCTAGTATGGTTCAAAAACATAAATTACTATAGTCTTTTAGTAACTAGACTCCATTCAACTGTATTTGTCAAGAGCAGAATAAGATGGAGTTAGACACCAAATATATTCTGAATAGCTGTGATTGTTGTTTCGTTGTCTCGTTAAACTTTCTTTCTAATTCATTGTGAACCCACATGAAATGCTTTTGTAAATTATAGTAAACATTGTAGTGTTTTTGAACCATACTATGGTAAAGCGCTTGAACTATTATGTTGTGGTGATTCTACAGTTGCTATGGTAACACAACTACAGTAATTGATCTGTTGTGGTGATTCTACAGTTGCTATGGTAACACAACAACTACAGTAATTGATCTGTTGTGGTGATTCTACAGTTGCTATGGTAACACAACAACTTCAGTAATTAATCTGTTGTGGTGATTCTATAGTTGCTATGGTAACACAACAACTACAGTAATTAATTTGTTGTGGTGATTCTATAGTTGCTATGGTAACACAACAACTTCAGTAATTAATCTGTTGTGGTGATTCTACAGTTGCTATGGTAACACAACAACTACAGTAATTAATTTGTTGTGGTGATTCTATAGTTGCTATGGTAACACAACAACTTCAGTAATTAATCTGTTGTGGTGATTCTACAGTTGCTATGGTAACACAACAACTACGGTAATTGATCTGTTGTGGTGATTCTAAAGTTGCTATGGTAACACAACAATTGATCAGTTGTGGTGATTCTACAGTTGCTATGGTAACACATCAACTACAGTAACTGATCTGTTGTGGTGATTCTACCGTTGCTATGGTAACACAACTACAGTAATTGATCTGTTGTGGTGATTCTACCGTTACTATGACAACACAACAACTACAGTAATTGATCTGTTGTGGTGATTCTACAGTTGCAATGGTAACACAACAATAGATCTGTTGTGGTGATTCTACAGTTGCTATGGTAATACAACAACTACAGTAATTGATCTGTTGTGGTGATTCTACAGTTGCTATGGTAACACAACAACTACAGTAATTGATCTGTTGTGGTGATTCTAAAGTTGCTATGGTAACACAACAATTGATCTGTTGTGGTGATTCTACAGTTGCTATGGTAACACAACAACTACAGTAATTGATCTGTTGTGATGATTCTACAGTTGCTATGGTAACACAACAACTACAGTAATTGATCTGTTGTGGTGATTCTACAGTTCCTATGGTAACACAACAATTGATCAGGTGTGGTGATTCTACAGTTCCTATGGTAACACATCAACTACAGTAACTGATCTGTTGTGGTGATTCTATCGTTGCTATGGTACCACAACAACTACAGTAATTGATCTGTTGTGGTGATTCTAAAGTTGCTATGGTAACACAACAATTGATCTGTTGTGGTGATTCTACAGTTGCTATGGTAACACAACAACTACAGTAATTGATCTGTTGTGATGATTCTACAGTTGCTATGGTAACACAACAACTACAGTAATTGATCTGTTGTGGTGATTCTACAGTTCCTATGGTAACACAACAATTGATCAGGTGTGGTGATTCTACAGTTCCTATGGTAACACATCAACTACAGTAACTGATCTGTTGTGGTGATTCTATCGTTGCTATGGTAACACAACAACTACAGTAATTGATCTGTTGTGGTGATTTTACAGTCGCTAAGGCAACACAACAGCTATATCTATATAGTAACATAAAATAAACTAATACTGTGCTTTTCTTCAACTATAGGCTATATCATACTGCAAAACAACATAATTTACTTTAGCTAAAATTAAAGTATACTACAGTATTTACAGTTCATTTAATCTCTATACTACAGTAGCTGATACAAGTACGCCAATATATATAGTATAGTACACTTTACTATAGTATGGTTTAAAAACATTATAGGGTTTACCACAGTATTTTCTCATGTGTGATGTTTACTGTCCGTCTCAGCAGTTTGGTCTGCTCTTTCAGTGGGTTTATGTGCAGTGACACAGTGTGAAATCTGTGGTTATTTACAGTCACAGCCGCGGGTCAGACTGAACAGATATGCTTTTATAAGCAGAAACAGAGGAGGAGAGCAGAGAAAACAGCAGAGGAGAGGAAGAAAATGGCTAAATCTGCAGAGACTAGTGAATATTGTATTATCTGAAGAGCCCAATAAAGGACAGATGGATGTCAAGACGATGATTAGAGGACATAAAGAGAAACACACCATACAAGAAGTTCACATATTTCCTAATAAAGTACAATTACCATTAGATGTCTCATTAGCTCTATTAGATCTTTTGTTATAAATACATTTTTATAATTACTTAGAATAATAATTACTGAATCTTGTATGCACTTTCCCATCATCATCATCAAAATAGACTATTATTGTTAATATTATAAATATGTATACTGGCCCATATGAAAGACAATATAGTAATGTATAGTAAATATTATAGTGCTTTAAAGCATACTATAGTAATGTGTATTATACAGTATTTACAACTCTTTGTTAATAAATGCTCCATCTTACTGCGGTATTAACAATAGTGAACTGCTAAACTGTAACAAATACTGAAGTGCTTATGTGTATGTGGTGTATTGTAGTAGAATATACCCTGTAGTTTTAAAAAGCAACAGTACTGGGTCTTTTTTTATATTACTGTAGTTGTTGTGTTACCATAGCAACTGTAGAATGACCACAATAAAGGATTCATTACTGTAGTTGTTGTGTTACCATAGCAACTGCAGAATCACCACAACAATAGATTCATTACTGTAGTTGTTGTGTTACCATAGCAACTGTAAAATCACCACAACAACGGATTTATTACTGTAGTTGTTGTGTTGCCATAGCAACTGTAGAATCACCACAACAGATCAATTACTGTAGTTGTTGCGTTACCATAACAACTGTAGAATCACCACAACAGATTAATTACTGTAGTTGTTGTGTTGCCATAGCAACTGTAGAATCACCACAACAGATCAATTACTGTAGTTGTTGTGTTACCATAACAACTGTAGAATCACCACAACAGATTAATTTAATTACTTCACTACAGTATATGGTTCAAAAACACTACAGTATTCACTATAAATTACTATAGTACTTTTTTTAATGGGGGGTTTTGGCTTTGTTTTGCACTGATGGATACATATTTGATATATTCTGCTAAGAATAAAATATGCAATTGAACATTTTTTCTTGTTCTTTTTAAACTTCCACAAATGACATTCACTGTAAAAGACACCAAATGGATCTTTTATATACAGATTTTTACCAGAGAATCTTTATAGTCTTTTAGACTTCACAAAAATAATCTAAAAATCTAAATAAAGCTGTTTTCCCACACAGATGGAATATATAACTGGACGTCTAATATAATTCTGTTTTTATATTTTACTGTTTGTCATATTGAGAGCTTGACACTGTTTCTCCCTGTTTCACACTAACAGTCTGGAATACAGATACTGGCATGAAATATTCCATTCATTAAGCAAAGAATGATTTCACAGCAGCTCAGATCTGTTGTTTGCCTGTCAAAATAACAAGGCCAGCGCTGGTTTATCTGCACAGACTGAAGATCTGCCAAACACAGAGAAAAAACAAGCACGCAGCAGACAGACATGCACATGAAAACCCATGCATTTCTCATGAGCTGTAAACACGGTGTGGAGAAGCATACAGAGATGAATAAAGGATGTTAAAATTAAGCTGAAGTGTTCTAGATGCTAGTATCAGCAGTTTTAAGGATCTCTATAAATCTTGTCCTCTCGAAAACAGTGACTAAATTCACATTTAGAAGATCTAAACTGTTATAAACATTCAATGTTTGGAGTTTGTCGCATAAATGAATGCATATTTGTTTTTGAAGAAAAGATAAAACATGTTTAAGATGTTTATAACCATATCTTTACTAGTTACTAACAACTAAATAACTAGTAACTACTAGCTTTTAACAGTTATTATATAGAAACATAGTTAACCTGCAGTTATATAGTATATAGGTGATGTGTATGTGTGTAGATGTGTAATGAAGTGTATTTGTGTATTAAGTGTGTGTGTTGTCCTGGAAGTCCTTTGATGTAAGTACCTCGTAGTTAAGGCCACTTAATATAAAGGGGGACCAACATTCTTCTATATAGAGTGTATTCGCAGCACTGACCGATGTGTGTGTGCGCCATCAGGTCTGCCAGGACGGTGGCGGCTGAAGCGGAGCTGGTGTTGGTGCAGTGCTGCCCTCGTCCTCCAGGGTGTGAGGAGGTGGAGGAGGCGGAGGAGGAGGTGGAGGAGCCCTGGATCACCCTGTTAAACCAGTGCTCCACGCTGGCCTGAGCCGCATACGGGGACGAGGAGGCGAAGCGGCCCGTCCTGCGCAGGGAGCCCTCATCCTCTGAAGCTGATGACGTGTCTGGCAGGAACACAACAGCAGGAGGTCAGCACAAAACACTCAGCACAAAACACACTCTTTAAAGAGACACTTTAACCTTATTCATTCATTTTCCTTCGGCTTAGTCATCTATTCATCAGGGGTCTCCACAGCAGAATGAACCGCCAACTACTCCAGCGTATGTTTTACACAGCGGATGCCCTTTCAGCCATAACCCAGCACTGGGAAACACCCATACACACTCATTCATACACACACACACTCATACACTACAGCCAATTTAGTTGATCAATTCCCCTATAGCGCATGTGTTTGGACTGTGGGGGAAACTGGAGCACCCGGAGGAAACCCACACCAACACGGGGAGAACATGCAAACTCCACACAGAAACACCAACTGACTCAACTTAAGTTCTGTTAAGTTCAGTGAACTTGAAAATGTAACAATATATTTAAGTGAAGTTTATTTATGAACTAAATTGGAGAGGATCACGTGCTTATGATTGATCACGGCTGGTCCTGCATTATCCAATTTATGATTCCCCAATCAGACGATTCCTAAGCCACTATAAATACCCCAAATTCCATATAACAGCCATCTTCGTTTTGACGAATCCTCCCTTCCACCCCTACTCCTCCTCCTTTCCTAGATGGGTGGCACAGTGACCCAATGGTTAGCACTGTTGCCTCACAGCAAGAATGTCACTGGTTCTAGTCCTTACCAAGCCTGCCGACGTTTCTGTGTGGAGTTTACACGCTCTCCCCGTGCTCACGTGGATTTCCCCCAGGTTCCCCGGTTTCCTCCCACCGTCCAAAAACATGCAACTTAAGTTAATTGACTAATCTAAATCAGCACCATAGACATGCTCCTAGTCAGTAGTTATCTCTTAAGAGCGATCACTATCTGTTCATTAGCTACCTTGGCTCTAAAGGTCAAACAACAAAAAATAAGGTCAAGAATCTTGGTGTGACTCTGGAGTCAGATCTGAGTTTCAGTAGTCATGTCAAAGCAGTTAGTAAATCAGCATACTATCATCTCAAAAACATTGCAAGAATCAGATGCTTTGTTTCCAGGGAAGACTTAGAGAAACTTGTTCACGCTTTTATCAGCAGCAGGGTGGATTACTGTAACGGCCTCCTCACCGGCCTTCCCAAAAAGACAGTCAGACAGTTGCAGCTCATCCAGAACGCTGCGGCCAGGATTCTGACCAGAACCAGGAAATCAGAGCACATCACACCTGTCCTCAGGTCTTTACACTGGCTCCCAGTTACATTCAGAATAGATTTTAAAGTATTACTACTTGTCTATAAATCAATAAATGGCGTAGGACCTCAATACATTACAGATATGCTCACTGAATACAAGCCTAGCAGATCACTCAGATCTTTAGGGTCATATAAACTAGAAATTCCAAGAGTTCAGTCAAAGCAAGGTGAATCGGCTTTCAGCTACTACGCCCCTCGCTGCTGGAATCAGCTTCCAGAAATGATCAGATGTGCTCCAACATTAGGCACATTCAAATCCAGACTGAAAACACATCTGTTTAGCTGTGCCTTTACTGAATGAGCACTGTGCTACGTCCGACAGATCACACTATTATGTTTTCTTCTTCTTTTTCAATCTTTTACAACCTGTTTTTTTTTAACATATTTTTATCTGTTTTTATCTGTTTTTTATTATCTGTTTTTATTTTATTTATTTTTCTCACACTTGTCTTTTTTTATTCCTGTTTATGTAAAGCACTTTGAATTGCCACTGTGTATGAAATGTGCTATATAAATAAACTTGCCTTGCCTTGCCTTGCCTTGCCTTACTACAGCAGGGGAGTTCTCGACATCTACCTGAGCTCAAACTCCCCTCTTGCCTTGCAAACGGGAGGGAGCCCCGGGCTCGAGGATCTTATGAGCTCAGGGCTCTCTCCCGGGACAGCATGCCAAACGAGCTTTATAATCAATCATCAGCTAAGTGTGAACTCTTGAAACTAAACTATGCAAGTCCAGTTAACATGAATTAAGTAGTTGGGTCAATTAATAAACTCTGTCAACTAAACATTTTAAGTTGAGAAAACTGTTCTAATTAAGTCAATACAACTTAACTGAGTCAATGCAACCAGATGACTTAACTAAGTTAAGTTGAGTGAACAAATCATTTTCTGGGGCAGGACTATACCACACAACAACTGTCAGCACCACCACAACAACTTGTAATGGCAACCGACTGAAACAAGAGCTGCAAAAAGTCTTTTGGGCATTTTTTGAACAATTCTCACGATTCAGCAGCACAAAAACACTTCGGTGGACACAGTTTTAATCTTTCCCTTCGTCCACCCATAGGAAATGAATGGGAAATACTCAAATCTAAAGCTTTTATTTGTATTTGTCTATTGAAATTACAGTAAATCCAAAACAATGCAAATAAAATGTACACCTACATGAAATTCAGAGTCTATACAACATTCTCAATATGTCAAACACACAAACAAACACAACATCACCACCAGTCAAATAGGGGGTTTCTGTTTCTTTGATTCATATTCTTTTGGTCAAGAAGCTTTTTGAGATCAATGTTCATGCTTTTGTTTGCATTATATATTTTATATCAATACATCTTGATGTTTAAGTCTATTATTAAATGTAATATAAAGTCCTACATTTATAATAATGACTTTATTGTTCCACATTTATTCTGTGAGCCCAAATCCTCCATTAAAACAGCAGGAGGGCTGATTTATGATCATAATGGAGGAATAATTAAAGGTGTTTGTTCTTGATTCAGAATGACTGTGCTGAGATCATCTGGAAAACACAAGTCATGCTCATGTGGTCAGACGCAAAGCCCACACCACTGCATCATTTTCCCTATTATAAATGCATTATCATTGTCACAGACAGACAAATAACAGACGTCCGCCTATTAATGAATAAAATATGTCATATTGCAAAACCATCTGCACCATTTCATCATGCGTAAAGCATCTTCAGAGTGAGTGAACTGAGTATAATGAGAGAAGAACACTGTTAAATCAAACTCCAGTGCATTGATGATTAGCTGACTAATTAAATTATAATTATCATGAGCAGTAATGAGCTGCTGTTTGTTTCTCCCAGCAAGCAAACAACGTTCTTCTAACTTTCCCCAAATAGTTTCCTTTTGCTTAGTTAACATAAATAAAAACAAATGATTTTCTTTCTGAAATAACGTAACATATGGCAGCACGGTGGCTCAGTGGTTAGCACTATGGCCTCACAGCAAGAAGGTCGCTGGTTCGAGTCTCGGCTGGCTCAGTTGTCATTTGTGTGTGGAGTTTGCATGTTCTCCCAGTGTTCGCGTGGGTTTCCTCTGGGTGCTCCGGTTTCCCCCACCATCCAAACACATGCGCTATAGGGGAACTGATTAACTAAATTGGTCGTAGTGTATGAGTGTGTGTGAGAATGAGTGTGTATGGGTGTTTCCCAGAACCGCTGTGTAAAGTATAAGCTGGAATAGTTGGCGGTTCATTCTGCTGTGGCACCCCTGATAAATAAAGGGACTAAGCTGAAGGAAAATTAATTAATGAACATTCTGTCGCTCTTGTTGGCCTTCCAATTGAACTGAATTGAGAGGGAGAGAGAGAGAGAGAGAGAGAGAGAGAGGGAGAGAGAGAGAGAGAGAGAGAGAGAGAGAGAGAGAAGCCTGAAGATGTTGAAGACTCATTGAGCATTAATGATGTAATGAACAGCCCAGCGGGTGTAATTACTGTAGAGCGTGTCCAGCAAATCAACACACAGACACTGAGCAGAAAACAGTCATGCAGAACATCTCATTAGACTTTAGCGAATGTGTGTTTTCAGAAGCTGAGGAAGAAACATGATCTCACAGTCAAACTGCAGAGGTTCATTCAGAGCAACACACTGCTGTAATGAGGAGCACTTACTGAACACTGTGCTGCAGAATCAATATCCAATACTAATATCACTATGATGGACGGATGGATGGATGGATGGATGGATGGATGGATGGATGGATGGATGGATGGATGGATGGATGGATGGATGGATGGAAAGAAAGAGGAATGGATGGATGGATGGATGGATGGATGGATGGATGGATGGATGGACGGATGGATGGATGGATGGATGCATGGATGGACAGAAAGATGGATAGATGGGTGGATGGATTGACATAAGGATAAATGGATGGATGGATGGATGAATGAATGGATAGATTGATGGATGGACAGAAAGATGGATGGATGGATGGATGGATGGATGGATGAATGGATGAATGGATGGATAGATGGATAGACAGAAAGATGGATAGATGGGTGGATGGATTGACATAAGGATAAATGGATGGATGGATGGATGGATGAATCAATGGATAGATGGATGGATGGACAGAAAGATGGATGGATGGATGGATGGATGGATGTATGGATGGATGTATGGATGGATGGATGGATGGATGGATGGATGGATAGACACAAAAGATGGATGGATGGGTGCATGGATTGACAAAAAGATGAACGGATGGATGGATGGGATGGACATAAAGATGGATGGATGGGTGCATGGATTGACAGAAGGACTGATGGACTGATGGATGGATGAATGGATGGGCAGAAAGATGGATAGATGGGTGGATGGTTTGACATAAGGACTGATGGATGGATGGATGAATGGATGGGCAGAAAGATGGATGGATGGATGGATGGATGGATGGATAGACTGAAAGATGGATGGATGAATGGATGGATGGATGGATAGATAGACAAAAAGATGGATGGATGGGTGCACGGATTGACAGAAGGACTGATGGACTGATGGATGGATGGATGGATGGATGGATGGATGGACTGAAAGATGAATGGATGGATGGATGATGTATGAATGAATGGATAGACAGAAAGATGGATAGATGGGTGGATGGATTGACAGAAAGATGAACGGATGGATGGATGGGATGGACAGAAAGATGCATAAATGGGTGGATGGATTGACATAAGGACGGATGGATGGATGGATGGATGGACAGAAAGGTAAATGGATGGATGGATAGATGGATGGATGGACAGAAAGATGGATAGATGGATGGATGGATTAACAGAAGGACTGATGATAGACAGAAAGATGAATGGATGGATAGAAATGCACACACTGATGCATACACACACACACACACACACACACACACGGACAGAAAGTGTGTCAGCCAGCATTTCTGACAGTAATGAGATCAGTCCCACTGTAATAAAGCTGCTCTGTTACTGTATACAGTGAAGAGAATCACATGATCATCAACCAGACAGCCAGTCCATCACATGACAACAGAAGCACTCATTATATAGAGGAGCAATCCTTTATAGCACATTACAGCGATTAAAAAACACTTTAGTGAAAATATCCTCCCTTTACAGCTCTCCTAGAGTTAAACAGGCGAGTTTTACCCATTCTGAATCCATTCAGCCAATCTCGTTTAGCTTAGCTTAGCATAGATCATTGAATCAGATTAGACCATTAGCATCTCGCTCAAGAAAAATGTCCAAAAAAACTGAGTTTGGGTAATTTTCCTAATTAAATAATTCCTAAGGTCAAGCACTTTAATCTGCATCAAGCACGCTAAGATGGTTTTCCAGAAACATGGAGTATTGATAAGCAAGTATCTGGTGCATACGGAGAGGAGAATATATATATAAAACAAATCATTATTACAAAGTATTTTCGTTTTAGGCCAAATGCATCCAGAATTGTCCTTTCCCCCTCATCCCTACTGCATATCACAGTTTAAGCCAAATTCTCTGATGTTCACTGACTAAAAAGCTGAATTTCCATGACATCAAATTCTAATTCATACGAGCTTTACTGGCATGACTTGCACTTACTTAATTATACAATACATAAAAAAGAATTAGTTGAGGTCACGTAATATAAAATGGAACCAAAAACAATAAAACGACCCTAAATGGATGTAAAAACAAAACAAAAACTACATGATATGGATGTAAAAAGCCTGAATATTCTTCAAAATGTCCTGAGGGTCTGATGACAGATTTCTGAGGGATGAGGGAACTATTTCTTTAAAACAGGTCTCAAAATCAGCAGGAGTTTAAATAATGAAGTGTTTCTGACAGCCAGATGGGTTATCAGATCAATCAGAGCGCTGTAATGTGTGTGTTACTGTGTGTCCAACACATAAAGGAGTCATCGAACCGTGAGCCGACACTGAACGGGCCCCGATCTGCTGATCTGACCCCAAACACTCAATCCTGCTGACCTTTCGCTGACTGTCTGCATCATTACTGAGTGTATCAGCAGACTCACACACTCTCTCATTATCACACGCACATACATACAGAAACACACACAGACACACACGCAAACACACATACATAAACATATACACATACACACATATGCGTGCGTGCGTGATTGTGTGTGTACCTGGAGGAGTGCATGCTTCGACTGAAGACTGCACCAGCACAGAGCGTCTCTTTGAGGGCATCGGCATCTTTCTCTCTTTATATTTGGCCAAAGCTGCTTGAACTGCTTCTGTATGAAGATCTGCAGGACACACACAACACTGTCACAAATCCAGCGCAGAAATATGACAGGAAACACATTATAATGACTAACATCATAACAACAACCTTCTCTTCCTCAATTACATTACATCACATCACATCATATCATATCATATCATATTATGTGGCATTAAAATGTATGCACATCTTGGCATTTCCATCAAGTATACAATATCTCAAAATGTGCATAAATAAAGATGTATGGGAACACAGCCAGTGTGTGTTGAGCATGTCCTAATGAAAAGCTCCCGCACCTGATCTGAAGCGCTCATCCCTAGAGTTAGCCAGCCGAGGCTTGTTGTGTTTGGAGGCCGGATGAGCCGCCGGTGCTGAAGACTGAATCCTGTGCTCGATCTGAAGAGACGGATCTACACCTGCACACACACACCACACACACAATGCATGATCACCTCAGACAGAACAACACAACACTTCACATTTCTCTCATCAGCAGCTGTAAAACTACCGGAGAAAAGATCTGAAGATTCAGCATGAGAAGGACTAATCATTGGAAAGACATGCCTCGGTCTATATTTTTGCAAAACATGTTTCTCCGGATGTGTTTTGCTGTATGTTTCAGACAACAAATCCCCTAGAGGGCGCTGTCAACATTTTTATGAATCTGAAATATTTTTTAGGGTGTTTCATTGCACATTTCAGACAACAAATCCACTAGAGGGCGCTGTCTACATTTTTGCGAATCTAAAACAAGTTATTTAAGGTATGTTTTGTTGTTTGTTTCAGACGACAAATCCACTAGAGGGCGCTGTTTACATTTTTACGAATCTGAAATATTTTTTAGGGTGTTTTGTTGCACATTTCAGATGACAAATCCACTAGAGGGCGCTGTCTACATTTTTGTGAATCTAAAACAAAATATGTTAGGGTATGTTTTGTTGTACGCTTCAGATGACACATCCACTAGAGGGCGCTGTCTACATATACAAAATTTTAAATACATTACTTACGGTACATTTCATTGCACATTTCAGACAACAAATCCACTAGCGGGCGATGTCAACATGTTTGGGAATCTCAAACATGTTACTTAGGGTATGTTTTGTATTTTTGTATGTTTTTAAATGACGCATCCACTTAAGAGCGCTGACTACATTTTGCAAATCTGAAATAAATTATATAGGGTGTGTTTTGTTTTATGTTTCAGATGACAAACGAACTTTTGCAAATCGAATTTACATTACTCAAATGTGCAATGAAACATACCCTAAGAAAACAAATCCACTAGAGGGCGCTAAAATACATCTCTCAGGGTACCTTTTAATTGCACAT
Organism: Danio kyathit; assembly: GCA_903798195.1. Classification (NCBI taxonomy): domain Eukaryota; kingdom Metazoa; phylum Chordata; class Actinopteri; order Cypriniformes; family Danionidae; genus Danio; species Danio kyathit. The sequence continues at coordinate 928,657 of LR812527.1, forward strand.
TTCAGACAACAAATCCACTACAGGTCGCTGTCTACGTTTTTGCGAATCTAAAATACATATCTCAGACAACAAATCCACTAGAGGGCGCTGTCTACATTTTTGCAAATAAAAAACAAGTTAAGGTATGTTTTGTTGCATGTTTCAGACAACAAATCCACTAGAGGGCGCTGTTTACATTTTTACGAATCTGAAATATTTTTTAGGGTGTTTTGTTGCACATTTCAGATGACAAATCCACTAGAGGGCACTGTTTACATTTTTGCGAATCTAAAACAAAATATTTAGGGTATGTTTTGTTGTACGCTTCAGATGACACATCCACTAGAGGGCGCTGTCTACATATACAAAATTTTAAATACATTACTTACGGTACATTTCATTGCACATTTCAGACAACAAATCCACTAGCGGGCGATGTCAACATGTTTGGGAATCTAAAACATGTTACTTAGGGTATGTTTTGTTGTATGTTTTTAAATGACGCATCCACTTAAGAGCGCTGACTACATTTTGCAAATCTGAAATAAATTATATAGGGTGTGTTTTGTTTTATGTTTCAGATGACAAATTAACTTTTGCAAATCGAATTTACATTACTCAAATGTGCAATGAAACATACCCTAAGAAAACAAATCCACTAGAGGGCGCTAAAATACATCTCTCAGGGTACCTTTTAATTGCACATTTCAGACAACAAATCCACTAGAGGGCGCTGTCTACATATTTTTGCGAATATAAAACAAGTTAAGGTATGTTTTATTGTATGTTTCAGACAACAAATCCACTAGAGGGCGCTGTTTACATTTTTATGAATCTGAAATATTTTTTAGGGTATTTTGTTACACATTTCAGACAACAAATCCACTAGAGGGCGCTGTCTACATTTTTGCGAATCTAAAACAAGTTATTTAAGGTATGTTTTGTTGTTTGTTTCAGACGACAAATCCACTAGAGGGCGCTGTTTACATTTTTACAAACTGAAATATTTTTTTAGGCTGCTTGTTGCACATTTCAGACAACAAATCCACTAGCGGGCGATGTCAACATGTTTGGGAATCTCAAACATGTTACTTAGGGTATGTTTTGTATTTTTGTATGTTTTTAAATGACGCATCCACTTAAGAGCGCTGACTACATTTTGCAAATCTGAAATAAATTATATAGGGTGTGTTTTGTTTTATGTTTCAGATGACAAATTAACTTTTGCAAATCGAATTTACATTACTCAAATGTGCAATGAAACATACCCTAAGAAAACAAATCCACTAGAGGGCGCTAAAATACATCTCTCAGGGTACCTTTTAATTGCACATTTCAGACAACAAATCCACTACAGGTCGCTGTCTACGTTTTTGCGAATCTAAAATACATATCTCAGACAACAAATCCACTAGAGGGCGCTGTCTACATTTCTGCGAATATAAAACAAGTTAAGGTATGTTTTGTTGCATGTTTCAGACAACAAATCCACTAGAGGGCGCTGTCAACATTTTTGCGAATCTAAAATATGTTACTTTCCACACAGCTGAAGCTATTCATGGACTGATTCAAGAACTATATAAACAACACACACACACACACACACACACACATACATCTGGGCTGAGTCTTGTTTCCCTTGCATTGCATTGCCTTGCCTTGTTTGACCCTTGCTTTGTTTGATTACATTTCTGGCCGCCGGGACTAGGTGAATGAAACTAAATTGGCTGTAGAGTACAAGTGTGTGTGAATGTGAGTGTGTATGGGTGTTTCTCAGTACTGGGTTGCAGCTGGAAGGGCATCCGCTGCGTTAAAGCATATGCTGGAGTAGCTGACGGTTTATTCCACTGTGGCGACCTCTGAAATAGAAACTAAGCCGAAGGAAATTGAATGTATGAACAATATAAATACGACCAAAATGAAAGATAAATAAACAGTGCTTTATGGTTTTCTGGAGAGTGTAAGAGTGCAGAACAATTTACAAAATAATAATGTTTAATAATATCTTTATCCTTTATTCTGTAATAAATAATCTAATCCAGCGATGTGACTATTGTGGATACACACATTGTGATATATCGATGCTCAAGTGAAATATTGTTCAGCCCTACTAGACATGTTAAAAGCACATATAATGATAAGCTTTCCCTTTATGGGAATACAGCAACTGCCTCTGAGATGTACAAGGAAAACAAAAACTGGGCCGCTCCTTTTCACTCCTTTTAGCCGGATATTGATTTGTCATTGAGCTTAAAGGTTTTCATGGACCTGGCAACCCAGTTTGAGTGTATCTGCAGAAATCTGCATCTTTCTGAAGTTGAGGCTGATGATGAACTGCAGTATTAGAGTTATGTAAGATCCATGCGGCAGCAGAAAGGAGAAACTGAAGTTTTTGTGACCTCTATGCTCTATCACACCACACTCGAACACTGCTGGACTCGATTTAACTCAATATTGAGGACGCTGAGGATGAAAACACAGTCCTGCTTTTGCCATAAAAGTCTAAATAGAGTTGTGTTCTGACATTAGGGATGTGAACCTACACTGGTCTCACGGTTCGGTTACAATTATTATGCCATCGATTTGGTTCAATTCGATATCTCGGTGCATTGACCATGCTTTCCATACATAATTAGATTTTTTTTTCTTCACAACACAAGAATTTTTTTATAAAATCTTTAAATATGTTTATATTTATATATTATTTGTAATACAGTTTTGTACTTTAATACAAGCCGTCAGATATATGAACTGTACCTTTAATTTGACCTGCTCAAAAAAACACACTCTGTGTGAATGTTTTAGACAAAACTCCAACACATGCACAGAAGACAGCCTGAGCATTCATAACAAATAAACTAATGTCAATATTATCCACTTGCTTTTTGATCGCTGGCAAGTACTTATACTCCTATGATTGGTCATTGTCTTCACCCTGCTCAACAAAAAGGGCTGCGATAGGGTTTAGAAACGAAAGCACTGTTGACCGATGAGTGACGCTTGAAAAACCGCCGCGGGTCAGTCTATATGCGCATAATGCGTGGTTATCAAGTAATCCGTAATAGACGCCGCGACAAACACTTGCCCCACAGACACGCTTGTGTCTAGATCCACAAGTATCGCTTTAACAGGAGAGAGGAGAGGAAAAGTTACCCCACGAACATGCCAACGAGTCAAATGCCCAAAGTGTGTGTCTGGGGGAGAGAGAGAGAGGCAGAGAGCAGCTCGTGCTTTACCATTCCTCAGTGTCAGTGAAAGACACACACATGTGCACATTAATCTGCTTTTTAAGTAGTAGGATTGTTTTATTTACTCACCCTCGCCTCCTTCACCACAGTATTCTACCGCGACATCGCGCATAGAGGATAAATGACGTCAGTGCGTAATAACCGGTTATGATCCATTACTGAACCGATATCGAATTGTCACCGTCTGCATCGCGGTGCACCGAAGAAACGATTTATTTTGACAGCCCTATCCGACATGTTTCCAGACACACTCAGAAACGCACAATGTAAACCAATGCACATCACCTAAGAAAAAGCGAAGTGTTTTATCGTAATACTCATCATACACTCAAAATTACAAGCACTAATCTGTCTAATATATTTTATATACATAAGTCAGATTTATTAGGTCTTCTGGTTAATTTTAATTCTTTAAATTTTCACCAATTTCTGTTTAACGGAGAGCAGATTTGTTCAGCACATTTCTAATCATAATAGTTTTAATAACTCATCTCTAATAACTGATTTATTTTCTCTTTGCCATGATGACAGCACATAATATTAGACTAGATATTCTTCAAGACACTTCTATACAGCTTAAAGTGACATTTAAAGGCTTCACTAGGGTAATTAGGGTAAAGTTAGGGTAATTAGGCAAGTCATTGTATAACAGTGGTTTGTTCTGGAGACAATCCAAAACTAATATTGCTGAAGGGGCTAATAATATTGACCTTAACATGGCTTTAACACTACTGCTTTTATTCTAGCCGAAATAAAACAAGTAAGACTTTCTCCAGACTATTCAGACGGCGCTCTGTGGCACGGCACAAATATGAAGTGTCCTCAGTCGTGGCTGGACGCTGAGGACAGCTGTGGCGCCGGTGTGTGTACGCTGATAGAATCCTATGTTTACAGTTCTAAAATGTATGGCGTTGTGTGGCGCTGCATTGCGCTGCGTGGCGTGACGCAGCCTCTGATGTGTGACCTCCTTTATTTAACTAGCGTCGCCACAGCGGAAGGAAACACCAACTATTCCAGCATGTGTTTTACACAGCGGATGCCCTTCCAGCTGCAACCCAGTACTGGGAAACACCCATACACACTCATTCACACTCATACATTACAGCCTATTTAGTTGATCAATTCCCCTATAGCGCATGTGTTTGGACTGTGGGGGAAACCGGAGCACCCGGAGGAAACCCACACCAACACGGGGAGAACATGCAAACTCCACACAGAAACACCAACTGACCCAGGTGAGGCTCGAAGCAGCGTTCTTCTTGCTGTGAGGCCACCACTGAGTCACCATGCCGCACTTTTGCATAACAATTGCACATAATTAAGAAACAATGAATGCAGAACTCTCCCAGGTTAACACAGTGATCTATAGTCATGCAGAGGATTGTTTACTGTCTGCCTAGCAACCGCTCTGACCTCTGGCCACTGAAAGGGTCATGCTGGGTCAATCAGCTTTTTTGACATTGAAATGGACAAATAGAAGCAAGAAGGTTGCTGGTTCGAGCCCCGGCTGGGTCAGTTGGCGTTTCTGTGTGGAGTTTGCATGTTCTCCCCGTGTTGGCGTGGGTTTCCTCCGGGTGCTCCGGTTTTTAACTAGAAGGGCATCCGCTGTGTAAAACATATACTGGAATAGTTGGTGGTTCATTCCGCTGTGGTGACCCCAGATTAATAAAGGGACTAAGCCAAAAAGTACATGAATGAATGAAATGAATTGTTATTGGTTTTATTTGGTCTCATTTATGGAAGAACAGCAGAAATGTACTCTACATTAGCTTCTGAAAGCTGGAACACAATCCAGGTCTGATATCAGAATAACTCCTGAAGGATCACGTGACAAGACTACAGTGATGATGCTGAATAGCTGAGACGCAGGAATAACTTACATATTAAAATATATTCAAAAACTGCAATCATGATGCTTTTAGTGTATTTCTGATCTCGGTGAGAAGAGGAGATCTTTTAAAAACACTGACCTGTGTGTGTGTGTGTGTGTGTGTGTGTGTGTGTGTGTGTGTGTTCGGCTTCACAAAAGCCCAACTATGTGCAAACATAACAAAGCCATGAATGCTACAAGTATCTCCGTCCAGTTGCTAAGCAAAACAAATGTCGCTCCGCTATTGGCTGATAACCGGCCAATCACATTCCTGTTTCCCAAACGAGTGTTACTAGTCAGATCTGGACCAAAATATTAAAGAAGACGCACAAACGTAAAGATGAGGAGACTTACAGGGCCGGTCATAATTAGGCTATGAGACCGTATAAATGTTGTATTGCTTTAATTAATTATTTACTGTTAATTGTGTCTTTATATGCGTCACGGTGGTGCAGTGGGTAGCACTGTCGCCTCACAGCAAGAAGGTCACTAATTCGAGTCCCGGCTGGGTCAGTTGGTGTTTCTGTGTGGAGTTTGCATGTTCTCCCCGTGTTGGCGTGGGTTTCCTCCGAGTGCTCCGGTTTCCCCACAGTCCAAACACATGCGCTATAGGGGAATTGAATAAGCTAAATTGTCTGTAGTGTATTAGTGTGAATGAGAGTGTATGGGTGTTTCCCAGTGATGTGTTGCAGCTGGAAGGGCATCCGCTGCATAAAACATATGCTGGATAAGTTGGCGGTTCATTCTGCTGTGGCGACCCCTGATGAATAAAGGGACTAAGCCGAAAAGAAAATGAATGAAAGAATGAATATACATATTGTTTGGGTAACAAACACCTGACAATGCAACAGGCTTCACACAGATGTACTATGAGAAACTGCTCAGTATATTGTTTTAAACACATTATTTCTGCAATCTGGCTGTTATTGTTACAGTAAAATGATGCTACGGTGTTATTCTTTTTGATATGTTCAGGGTGCCGTAGGTTTTACTTCTGGAGGACCACGGGAGAAAGAGTCTCAGAGGATAAATCCCTCATCTCTGCTGAAATACTCATTCAGAATCAAGAGCTAATTTCAGTTTCAGAGCCAGACCGAAAACACAGAGTGAGAGCAGACAGACGCTCACTTTTCCACAAGACACCGCAAGCATTATAGAGCTTTCATGCAGGACGATCTAAAATTAAACACACATGAGGAATATAGATTTAGCCTACAGTGAGTCTGAATACTGGACATCACACATGAACAACATTAATAGACTGACCTGAGATGATGAGGGAAAAATTATAAAACATCTGAGATTCTTGGATAAAATCTAGTATTTTGCAAAATAAAATAATATAACGAATTAATTAAAAAATAAACAAACAAACAAACAAACAAACAAACAAAATAAAATTAAGTAAAATTTAATTAAATTAAACTAAAAATTTACAAAAATTTAAACACTAATAAAATAAAATAAAAATAAATTAAATAAAAATATTTAATTAAATAAAAAATATATAATTTATTAAATAAATAAAATTCTAAATAAATAAAATAATGAATTAATTATTAATAAATTGATAATTTAATTATAAAAAATAAACAAACAATTAAATAAAATAAAATGTAATTAAAATAAATAAAATAAATAAAATAAAAAAATAATAAAATAAAATAACTTAACTAATTAATTTAAATAAAATAAGTAAAATTATAAATTAATTATTTAATTAATTAAAAATAAACAAACAAAATAATAAAATAAAATAAAATAACTTAACTACTTAATTTAAATTGAGTAAAACTAAATTAAATTAAAAAATAGCAAAAATTTAAAACAATAATTCATTTTAAAAATATATAAAAATAACAAATAAAAAATATTAAATTCAATTAAATTAAAATAAAATATTATTTAGTTAAATAAAATAATAAATAAGATAAATAAAACAAGTACAATTATTAATTAATTATTTAATTAATTAAAAATAAACAAACAAACAAATAAAATAAAATAAATAAAATACAAAATATTAAAATAAAATAAAATAAAATAAAATAAAATAAAATAAAACAAAATAAAATAATTTGCTTCTGCCTGGCCCAATAAGAAGTTGAAAATGGATGGATGGCAACACAAATTGAATGAATAATTCTAACAATACAATGCAAATAAAGCAAATATAAGCCTGAAAGATGCACATTTACATCAGTCATAAAAGGTGAGGATTTATAATAGTCAGGTCTGCATGTGAGATATATATATATATATATATATATGAGCAGTTGCTAGACAGCAAGAGCAAACAGAGGACACACACACACTCACACACACGCACACACACACGCACACGCACACACACACACACACACACACACACTGAGAGTTTGCGGTAGTCTGAACCTGCACTTAGCTTGTAGTTTTACAGTCTGGATAAGTCACGTTCACCACAAACGCACACACACACACACACACACACACACACACACACACACACACACACACACACACTGTTTCCATTTGCTGACGGTCTCCTTGACACAAGCCAAACCGTGCACAGATTTAGATCAGTTCAGAGCGCAGGAAAACTGCAGAGTTTATAACCCTGTGTGTGCTGAAATCAATGTGTGTGTGAGTGTGTGTGTGTTTCAGCGGTTTACCTTGTATCTGGGGAATGTAGGGCGCCAGTAATTTCCCTCTTTTCTTCTCATAGCCTTTCTGCGTGATGTCACCTATGGAGAAAGAAAGAAAGAATAAGATTAACATTTAATTCCATGATTCTACTTCTGTACGGGGTTTAACCCCAGTTGTGTGTCAGCAGTGTGTGAGTATCTCCAGCAGCCTCTGATGATAAGCATGAGTTAATTGTGTTTGTTCTAATCACACTTGATGCAGAAACACCTTGATTGACATTCTCCCTTTGTATGATGTCATCAGAGGGGGAAAGCCCCGCCCACTAGTACCCATCTCTACATCTCATTAGCATAAACAGCAGCCCTGAGTGAGAAGCAGCCGTCTGTCCATTAGCCATTAGAGTGTTTGAGCTGCTGAAGATAATGTCAGCATAGACTAAGAGGATTATAGATGTGGAGTTTTAGATGAAGCACAAATGAACAGGAGCGACATAGACTGACAGAAGCATGAAGCACACACTCACACTGAAGCACACATGCACACCTGACCAGCACTGACAACACACACACACTGCTGTTTTACATCTGTCCGTCTGTAGCTCCGCCTTCTTCTGAATAGAGCACATTTGCATTTAAAGCGACAGTCACTAAAACACCACAATTAGGATCAAAGCCTGAAAGGGTCAGTTTCAGAGAGCTAGAGAACATTATCTGTGTGATATTCTCAGCTCAAACTCAAACACACACACTCTAGATGCATTTAACATCTTGTAAAAAGGGAAATAATAGGCCTCCTTTAGTGCTAAAAAACACTTTGAGAACACTTTTATCTACTGATATAAATAAGTTTTGGCTCACGCAACAATAAAAAAGAATAACGTAACCCTCATGTCGAGCCTACTGTATGTTTGAAAGCTAAACTGAGCATTTGCAGAAAACCACCTCATCAAAACACATGAAAACCCCTCACAAACAACAGCTCCAACCTGAAACACTCCATAAAGCATGACATACTGAGAGACTGAGAGAAAGACAAAGAGATTGTGATGAATCATGTGTTCTGCATCACAGCGTCAGCCTGGCACAGCAGAGCACCGACACACACACACGATGCTGTAATGATGCTTCTACTGTACACTCTCAGAAATAAAGGTACAGGAGCTGTCTCTGGAGCAGTACCTTTTCAAAAGGTGCATATTTGTACCTGAAGGGTCCATAATGGTACCTCAAAGGTACTTTTTAGGTACATTTGGGTACTAATATGCACCTTTGAGGTACCATTGTGGACTCTTAGGGTACAAATATGCACCTTTTGAAAAGGTACTGCCCCAGAGACAGCCATACCTGCCAACATTTGGTTTGTAAATTCCGGGAGACGGTGGGGGGGGGTCATCACGTTCTACCATTTCTGTTTAACAGCCTATGGTAAATAAATGGGGTATTTTATATTTGCACTACGCTTTATCTAAGCTTGTCAATTTAACTAAATGTATTGCTGTTTGAATACAGTATATCATTATAGATGAGTAGTGAATTTTCAGTAATCTCTCAGACGTAATATACTCAGACAAGTTCTGAAACTCACACTTAAAACATCTCTGATTGTGCAACAAGAATAAACAGTCAAATTAAATTGTTAAAATAAAGGAGAAGCAGATCAGTTTGACTGTACAAGGGAAATACCTTCACACTCCCGGTGCTAAATCATTTGCCGTTGGTACGCAGAGGAGTGATCTGCTGTCAGGCTGCAGGTGGGAGAGGCTGCTGTACGAGGACTGGGCCACCTGTGAGTGCTCTAAGGCGGGCATCCGCAGCTCGTTGAGAAGAGTAGGGACGGTACAGTAATGGACAAACGACAGTCTATAAACATCTCCAGTAACACACAAAAAAGTCGCTAGATTTGTCGCTAGTCGCTTTTTTGAAAATTTGTCGCTAGGGGGGTCTGAAAAGTCGCTAAGTTGGCAACACTGGCGCGAACTAAAAGCATGAAGTGGGAGGAGTGAGAGGTTTGGGGATATGGAGGCGCACAAACTGTAGCGCGGAGAGGTTGCGCGCGACCGGAAGAGCACGCGCACAAGCACCAGGTTTCAGCCCGGACTGTACCAAAATGCTGAGGAGCGGGGGTCGGATTCCGGGAGTTTACCGGGAGACAGAACAATACGGGAGACGGGTCTAAAATACGGGAGACTGCCGGGAAAAACGGGAGTGTTGGCAGGTATGGAGACAGCTCCTGTACTATTCACTCTTCAAATAAATGTCACTATAAATCCCATTTTATCATGGCAACTAAAATAAAGTGAACTAGTCTCTGCTGTTTTCCACATTGTTGATAAGATTGTGCAGGACATTTTGCCTGTCATCCTCTTCATTTTGAGGAAAAGCTGTTCCACAGGGCCCCTGAACACACATACTGGCATGTACTGCATGTACTATAGTAAAGTACTTCAATTAATCTGTTGTGGTAATACTATAGTTGCTATGGTAACACAAGTGTAATGTATAATAAATGACCCAATGCTGTAGTGTTTTTTTACAACATAGGGTATAATATACTACAATTCACCACACTTTACTGTAGTAAACTTTGTATTTCATTTTATGAATTCACTATTCTTAATACTACAGTATGCTGAAGCATTCATTAACAAGTTGTAAATATTACTAGCCTAAAACAGTAGTATACCTAACTCTCAAAAACACTTGTATTTATTATAGAATTTACCTTAACCTGTAGGTAAATAGTGCAGCATAATACCTGTATAAACCATATCAACATTCTTGGGATAACAATTTAACAGGAGGATCTCTGGAGAGCAAAAGCACAAAAAGAGGAGGAAACACAAGGCACAAACAGTGAGTCTGCATCATCTGACGGAGAGAGCAGATCATTCACACGTGAGCAGCACAGACAGTGTTTTGAGTGCACGCAAGGAGTTTTGTTCACCACACCGGCGCGTTCGCTCGCTCGTATTACATGAATGCGCTCTCGACTTGTAATACTTACGACATTTGTCAGTGAAATAACACCAAATGCACGTACGTCCATCTCGCGATTGTCGCGAATGTCTTCTGTCATTTCCATCTATTTGCCGCTTTTCCGCTGCGCGTTAGGGCTTAATGTTACTGCGAACCAGGCTGAGCCACTAGCCCCGGACCTCAAGCTCAGAGGCTGAAATCATTCCGCGTTCAAAGAAAGAAGTTCCAATAGCCAGAGGGAGATTAATGACAACACACACGTATGTTCACTCACCACCAACAGAAAATAGATCTGCTGTATTTTTTATTTGTTAATGTCTTGCGGGCGAAAAGTTTGTTGTAACGCACGCGTTACTGAACATGTACCGAGTAAAATATTACTGAAAATGTAAAAGTAATGCCTTACACTACTGCGTTACTGGAAAAAGTGAACACTGATGGCCATACACAATAAATGCGCTATATAAATACACATTACATTACATTACATTACATGAACACTTGATGATAGTAATTGTGGAAGCAACATCACTACCTGCTATACACTTTTATACACATATTTAACAACACACTTTACATGCCAATTAAAGCCACATATAACGCTGTATATAGTAATATAGCTGTACATACACTCGTCAATTTGTATATTTGCATTCACTACTTACTTCTATTGTTAAAATATGTTTATGATCTGTGTTTTAGTCCTGTCTGTCATTCTGTTGCACTGTAGAAGCTCTGTCACCAAAACACATTCCTCGTATGTGTGAACACACCTGGCAATAAAGCTCTTTCTGATTCTGATTCTGATGTGTGACAGTATTTACATTTGGAAAATCAGATTCATTCACAACATTTAAGAGAAACTCAAGCTTTTTTTGTAGCTCAGGAATAAAACAAACAACACAGGTTACGTCAAATTAGAAGTGACGATCTCTGTGTTAAAGGAAATATAGTGCTGTTTGGCTTCAGTACTGACTAATCTGATGTATATTCACTAATATAGTATTGTAGAGCCTCCTAATACAAATATGAATTTAAATGAGAGATTTGTGGGGGGTGTACTCATATACATATATGCTGAGCACTGGATATTATATCAAAACAAACTTGTATTTTGAATGCAATTAATGGCGATTCATGTTTCCCCAGCACTAATAAAAAACATGACAGCTTCAGTCTGACAGAGAGAAAGTGAAGCTCTTAAGGGAAACAATTGCAGATTATAGTTATTTCTTTAAACAGCGCAGTGTTTTAATGAAGTGTGAAGAAGAGGAGATGAGAGACACATCTCACACTGTTTCTCACCACCATCCCCCTCACACACACACACACACACACACACACACAGGATCCAGTGTCCACAGTCACGGTTTAAATCAGGAACTCCTCAGAGTGTCAGAAACAGGAGGATCAGCGTGACCAGATCAACACAAAAGACCAGAGCAGAAACCTTCAGTGATTAGCAGACAGTAATCAACCACACACACGCACACACACACACACTAGCTATGTTTCCATCCACCTATTTTATGTATATTTTGGAATATTGCATAAAAACTGCTTAATGGAAACGCCATGTTGAAAAAGTGCATGAAAACTAATGCGCACAACTGAGTAGATAAACTGTATATCTGATCTGACGTCAGGGTTGCCAGGGTTGTGGCTTTCCCACACAATTGAGCTTTTGAAAATCAAATTATATGAAAAAATCTAAAGTGTCAGGTTGTGTTTTGTCCATAATGTGCGTAATGTTTCTTTCTTGAAGCTGAATCATTTCTTAATGCGGATTGATAATGGAACGCATATCTGGCAACCCACAGACTGCTGCCAAGTGAGCGAGTATCAAAGCATCTGAAGACGCGTCACAAATCAAATGCACAGAACACCACACACACACACACACACTCATCTGAGGAAATAAGCGTTTAATTCAACACTTATACTGTAGGGACTATTATGTAGATCTGCTCAAACTTTCCCTTTGTGGGAATCCAGCAATCACTTCTTATTATACAAGAAAACAAATCCGGCTACATTTCATTCCCTTTCATGAGTTCACACTTAGCTGATGCTTGATTATAAAGTGTGTTTGGCATGCTGTCCCGGGAGAGAGCCCTGAGCTCATACGATCCTCGAGCCCGGGGCTCCCTCCCGTTTGCAAGGCGAGAGGGGAGTTTGAGTTCAGGTAGATGTTGAGAACTCCACTGCTGTAGTAGCTAATGAACAGATAGTGATCGCTCTGAGGAGATAACTACTTAGGAGCATGTCTATGGTGCTGATTTAGACCAGTCAATTAACTTAAGTTGCATGGAACCCGGGGAAAACCCACGTGAGCACGGGGAGAACGTGTAAAACTCCACACAGAAACGTCGGCTGGCTTGGTAAGGACTAAAACCAGTGACGTTCTTGCTGTGAGGCAACAGTGCTAACCACTGGGCCACCGTGCCACCCATCTATGAAAGGAGGAGGAGTAGGGGTGGAAGGGGGGATTCTTCAAAACCAAGATGGGTGTAATATGGAACTGAGGGTATTTATAGTGGCTTATGCTGCGTTCACACCAGACGTGGAAGCAGCGTCAAGCGCGAGTGATTTACATGTTAAGTCAATGCAAAGGCGTGAATAGACATCTTGCGGCGCGAATGGAGCAGCGCGAATGACGCGGACTGCGCGAATGGAGCAATACACGCAAATGGCGGGGCGCAAATTAAGCGTTTGATCCGCGAATCTCTCAAGTTAAAAAATCTGAACTTCAGCAGACATTCGTACCGCGTTAACCAATCAGGAGCTTGCTAGTGTGGGGGCGTGATTATGACGTCGCGCCTGTTGTTGGTGTAGGCAAGAGGATTTTCCCCCGGGACACCAACAACAGGCGCTAAGTCATAATCACGCCCCCACACTAGCAAGCTCCTGATTGGTTAACGCGGTTCATCAAACTGGACTCGGCTCAGTCTAAAGCACCGCTGAATGCTTCCATCATCCAGGTTCAGTTTCTGAAGGAGTTTATGAGCTCACAGAGCTGGGTGCACCTCTGAAAGGATCTAGTGGACTCAGACACGGCTCTAAACGAATCCATGCTGTTTTTCAGCCTTCATAAAGCACATAAACACAGGTATTTTATCAATCAAATCCATGTTAGCTATTTAGCAACGAAGCTACAGTCACCGGGCAGACAGAAGCCCTGCCCATAATGCGAATCCGCGTCTGTTCTGAAGTGAATTTGACGCATAAATGAAGCTGATTTTGACGCACAAATGAAGCGAGTAAACTCAAATGTTCATGCGACTATTTACGCGCGAATAGCACGATTTATCCGCGCGTTTTGCGTCTGGTGTGAACACCGCATTAGGAATCATCTGATTGGTGAATCATAAATTGAATAATGCAGGACCGGCTGCAAGCAATCATAAGCACGTGATCCTCTCCAAATGAGTTTATAAATAAACTTCACTTAGGCCAGTTTAAAGTCCCTGTGAAATGAAAACGCAGTCAGTCTAAGTTATTTAGTTATTTAGATAGTATCTCTATAATCTAGTGTCTCCAAAGCAGTGACAAACATCACATGTAGAAGATCTAAACCTGATATAAACATCTAAAGTTTGTAGTTCGTCACCTCCAGCTAAATTTATCAACGTTTCTTTTGCCGTCGCCTCATACTTCAGTTTCTCATCAAATCCTCTGACCAATCAAATGCTCTCTAGTGTCTGACATGCCCCGCCCCCTTCTTCTCATTAACTGTTCGTTTGATGAGCTCAAGCATTCCCACTGGCAGAGCTGTGGGAAACTACTGCTATTGGCTGTTTTGTAAAAAGGGGAGGAGCTACTCTATTAGGGTTGGGCGATGTTGACCAATTTTGCATCGTACGATGTCTAATGTGAAACATCACGATGGACGATGGCATCGTCTTCATAGGCGGAGGTGAATAATTCATTCATTCATTCAATTTCTTGTCGGCTTAGTCCCTTTATTAAACTGGGGTCACCACAGCGGAATGAACCGCCAACTTATCCAGCACGATTTTACGCAGCGGATGCCCTTCCAGCCGCAATCCATCTCTTGGAAACATCCACACACTCATACACACTCATACACTATGGACAATTTAGCCTACCCAATTCACCTGTACTGCATGTCTTTGGACTGTGGGGGAAACCGGAGCACCCGGAGGAAACCCACGCAAATGCAGGGAGAACATGCAAACTCCACACAGAAACGCCAACTGACCCAGCCCAGCCGAGGTTCGAACCTGCGACCCAGCGACGTACTTGCTGTGAGGCAACAGCACTACCTACTGCGCCACTGCATCGCCGGTGAATTAATTATTTATGAATAATTAATTAATTCATAACGAATTAATTATTTGTAGCCTACCGTTTCATCCACCACGGAGGTGGATGGCGGAGGGGTGTCGCGGACGAAAGTGAGCGGCGCGGGGGTGTCTATCGGCCCAACCCTATACTCTATGCTCCGCCCTGTCTTCATGTTTCAGCTGAGATTATGTCAAACATCCAATCAAAACTGCACATTTTAGAGCACTACACAGTTGTCGTTTGGCTGGACAATTTTCATGGATCTGGCAACCCTGCAGACAGAGCGATCAGCTGAGAGCTCACTATCAGACAGAGATGATGATCCTGCTGCACTCTCTCACTGCACAATATGCTTTTCGTACGTGTTTCTAGTGCACATATCTGCAAATCCTTAAATCAAGAAGCATTTTCTAGACAAGCACAACATATAGTCTTGTTTTCAGAGTCAAAATGAAGTGAGTTTTCCTTTAAACAAGCAGAATAATCTTGTTTCAAAGTGAAGAGAGCAAGACAGCCACAGTGCGACACCACTGAGGCACCGCGCCGCCCCTCATTAATAATGATAATGTAATAATTATAAGTTCACTACAGTATCAATGCGTGGAGTGATATTGACTAGCAGTTGCGTTTACACTTCATCAACACTGCCTTAGACACAGCTGACACACACACGCACGCACACACACACACACACACACACGTACAGTACTAATACAGTAACAACAGTAGTTCCAATTTTTCAGCTTACTGTGTGTAATTAATTAGTGCATATGCAAATGAGCAATTACACTGCTATTAACATAATGACACAAAAACAGCAGCAGCAGTGTGTGTGTGTGTGTGTGTGTGTGTGTGTGTGTGTGTGTGTGTGTGTGTGTGTGTGTGTGTGTGTGTGTGTGTGTGAGTTTGCATGTGTGTTTGCGAGTGTGTGCGTGAGAGTTTCATCTTCATCACTCACCGCTCCAGCGTCAAATACATCTCGTCCACACACATGCTTGTCCCGAGGAATGGTTTGTCTGTGTGTGTGTGTGTGTGTGTCTGTCTGTGCGTAATTGTCAATGAAACACACGCGTCCGCAGCTCATCACACACGGATCATGAGGACTCTGAGCTTCACACGCTTTGTTTCCTCTGATGCAGCAGAGAGAGAAGATCTGCTGTGTGTCTCTCTCTCTCTCTCACACACACACACACAAT
>LR812527.1:947457-949957 GCA_903798195.1 Danio kyathit
AATTCAACGCTACTGGCAGATTTAAAAATGGGGTGGAGCCAATATGAAAGCAACACTATTGGCTGTTTTAAAAAAATGGGGTAGAGCCAACATGAACACAACCCTATTTGCTGTTTTACAAAAGGGATGAAGCCAATTTAAAAGCAACACTATTGGCTGTTTTTAAATAAGGTGGAGCCAATATAAACACAACACTATTGGCTGGTTTAAAAATGGGGTGGAGTCAATATGAACAACAGTATTGGCTGTTTTAAAATGGGGAGGAGCCAATATGAACACAACACTATTGGCTCTTTTAAAAATTGGGTGGAGCTAATACCAACAACACTATTGACTGTTTACAAATGGCGTGGAGGCAATATAAACGCAACACTATTGGATGTTTTAAAAATGGGGAGGAGCCAATATGAACACAACACTATTGGCTGGTTTAAAAATGGGGTGGAGTCAATATAAACAACAGTATTGGCTGTTTTAAAATGGGGAGGAGCCAATATGAATACAACACTGTTGGCTGGTTTAAAAATGGGGTGGAGCCAATATGAACACAACACTATTGGCTGTTTTAAAAATTGGGTGGAGCTAATACCAACAACACTATTGGCTGGTTTACAAATGGGGTGGAGCCAATATAAAACCAACACTATTGGCAGTTCTTAAAATGGGGTGGAGCCAATATTAACGCAACAATATTGGCTGTTTTAAAATGGGGTGGAGTCAAAATGAAAAACAGTATTGGCTGTTTTAAAATGGGGAGGAGCCAATATGAATGCAACACTGTTGGCTGTTTTAAAAATTGGGTGGAGCTGATACCAACACTATTGGCTGTTTTTAAAGTAAGGTGGAGCCAATGTTGCCAACACTATTGGCTGTTTTAAAAATTGGGTGGAGCTAATACCAACAACACTGTTGGCTGTTTTTAAAATAAGGTGGAGCCAACATAAACACAACACTATTGGCTGGTTTAAAAATGGGGTGGAGCCAATATGAACACAACACTATTGGCTGTTTAAAAAATGGGGAGGAGTCAATATGAACAACAGTATTGGCTGTTTTACAATGGGGAGGAGCCAATATGAACACAACACTGTTGGGTGTTTAAAAAAGGGGTGGAGTCAATATTACCAACACAATTGGCTATTTTAAAAATGGAGTGGAGCCAATACCAACAACGCTATTGGCTGTTTTTTTTTAAATCAGGCGGAGCCAATATGAAAGCAAAACTATTAGCTGTTTTAAAAAATGGGGTGGAGCCAACATGAACACAACACTACTTGCTGTTTTACAAATGGGATGAAACCAATTTAAAAGCAACACTATTGGCCGTTTTAAAAACAGGGTGGAGTCAATATAAACACAACACTATTGGCTGTTTAAAAATGAGGTGGAGCCAATTTGAACACAACACTATTGGCTGTTTAAAAAATGGGGTTGAATCAATATGAACAACAGTATTGGCTGTTTTACAATGGGGAGGAGCCAATATGAATGCAACACTGTTGGATTTTTAAAAATGGGGTGGAGCTAATACCAACAACACTATTGGCTGTTTTTAAAATAAGGTGGAGCCAATATAAACACAACACTATTGGCTGGTTTAAAAATGGGGTGGAGCCAATGTGAACACAACACTGTTGGGTGTTTAAAAAAAGGGGTGGAGTCAATATTACCAACACAATTGGCTATTTTAAAAATGGAGTGAAGCCAATACCAACAACGCTATTGGCTGTTTTTTTTAAATGGGGTGGAGCCAATATGAAAGCAAAACTATTGGCTGTTTACAATTGGGATGGAGCCAATATGAAAGGAAAATTATTGGCTGTTTTAAAAAATGGGGTGGAGCTAATATGAATGGAAAACTATTGGCTGTACAAAAAAATGGGGTGGAGCCAATATGAAAGCAAAACTATAGGCTGTTTACAAATGGGGTGGAGCCAATATGAAAGGAAAATTATTGGCTGTTTTAAAAAATGGGGTGGAGCTAATATGAATGGAAAACTATTGGCTGTATAAAAAAATGGGGTGGAGCCATTACAAACACAAACTCTCAGCTATTTTTAAATGGTTAATGCCAATGTAAACAACATTATTGGCCAATAAAACAAACAAAGCAGGTGAAGCAGTGTTGGGTTGATATTGGGTAAACAGTGAATAAGGCTGTGTGTTTGGACTGTGTAAGACCTATCAAACCTGAGCAGGAGAATTACTTTACACATGATAATAATGACTGAGTGTTGACATCATACACACTCATCTGCAGGTGAACCCGCATCAGCATCAGATTACAGAAGAAGAAGAAGAAGAAGACAATGTGCTGGAGTTACAGGGGTGACCAGTTTGGCTTCAAATTCAAAAGAGATTGACCTCTTACCAAGAGTTTTTGCTATTATTTTTTTATTCTGGAGAAAGTCTCCTTTAGCTTGGGTGGAATAAAAACAGTTTGAACTAAGAAACTTTTATCTATTGACATTTTTAACAGTTTGAAGTGTTATATTCTCTG
>LR812527.1:954957-1007457 GCA_903798195.1 Danio kyathit
GTGTGTGTGTGTGTGTGTGTGTGTGTGTGTGTGTGTGTGTGTGTGTGTGTGTGTGTGTGCGTGTGTGTGTGTGTGTTTGTCTATATATGAGTCTATGTTTGTGTGTGAGTATGTCTATGCATGACGTGTGTGTGTGTGTGTGTGTGTGTGTGTGTGTGTGTGTGTGTGTGTGTGTGTGTGTGTGTGTGTGTGTGTGTGTGTGTGAGATTGTCTGTATGCGAGTCTATGTTTGTGTGTGAGTATGTCTATGCACGTGTGTGTGTGTGTGTGTGTGTGTGTGTGTGTGTGTGTGTGTGTGTGTGTTTGTGTATGATTGTCTGTATGTGAGTCTATGTGTGTGTGTGTGTGTGTGTGTGTGTGTGTGTGTTTGTGTATGATTGTCTGTATGTGAGTCTATGTTTGTGTGTGTGTGTGTGTGTGTGTTGAGCTCTTAAAGACAGGTCTAGCCTGTTCTTCATGTCTCTTCTGTCCTCTTCAGTCATGTGAACGCTGCCAATTCTGTTCTATTGAAACTACAGGCAAATCCTCCTCATTCACGCTCTGATTCCTGTCAACACACACACACACACACACACACACACACACACACACACACACACACACACACACACACACACACACACACCACACACACACACACACACACGCACGCACGCACGCACGCACGCACGCACGCACGCACACGCACGCACACACACGCACGCACACACACGCACACACACACACACGCACACACACACACACACACCTCCTGCATTTAGGCATTTCCTCACAAGCTCACTTCCTGTGCCAGTGCCACACACACACAGCTGTAATGCTGTTTGTACTGTACAGAGGGTATATTCTCTCATCTCCCCCTAAACTCGAGCCTCACAGTAAACCCCAGCACTTGTACATCTTCGATCCTTCACTCTGGCTGATTATCCATATAGTATATTATACATTTCTGAACATGTTTCCTCACCGAGACTAAAGATATGAGCCAGAGACAGTAACAGATGTGAACACACAGCGTCAGAAAGCACCGCTACTGCTGTACCTGTAACACAGTCTGACACTGTTGGAGCTTTGGCTTTGCCGTGTTTTATGTCTGCTTCTATTTCTAATGATTTGTGGAGTTCGAATAGTCTGTACAGTCGAGTGCTGTGATGACAGACATGAGCTGCAGTTCCTCCTTTTCATTGCTTTTTAATATCCGCTAATCTCCCGATATCTTCAGCCGGGTGAAGGAGAAAGCGGATGTCATTTCCAGGAGGAGGTCAGAGACTGAGAGACGAGGAGAACTGAGCTTTACTGAGGACAAGCAGAGCAGGGTGAGCTGATACTGACCAGCGGGAGAAATCTGATCACATCAACAATACTGTGGTGATTTACAGTAAATACTGCAGTGTTTGCCAACCATGCTGTAGTAAAGTACCTGATTCTACAGTATCAGTTGATCAGTTGTGGTGATTCTACAGTTGCTATGGTAACACAACAACTACAGTAATTAATCTGTTGTGGTGATTCTACAGTTGCTATGGTAACACAACAACTACAGTAATTAATCTGTTGTGGTGATTCTACAGTTGCTATGGTAACACAACAACTACAGTAATTAATCTGTTGTGGTGATTCTACAGTTGCTATGGTAACACAACAACTACAGTAATTAATCTGTTGTGGTGATTCTACAGTTGCTATGGTAACACAACAACTACAGTAATTGATCTGTTGTGGTGATTCTACAGTTGCTATGGTAACACAACAACTACAGTAATTAATCTGTTGTAGTGATTCTACAGTTGCTATAGAAACACAACAACTACAGTAATTAATCTGTTGCGGTGATTCTACAGTTGCTATAGTAACACAACAACTATAGTACTTGATCTGTTGTGGCGATTCTACAGTTGCTATGGTAACAGCTAGTATTTGATCGGTTGTGACGATTCTAAAGTTGTTATGGTAACACAATTACTACCTTTATAAACAAATGACCCAATACTGTAGCCTTCTACAACTATAGGGTATATTACAGTACAATACACCACAGTTTACTGTAGTAAAAATTAAAGTATACTACATTTTCGATGTGGGTGTTCAGACTGCCGCTAAACTTCCTCTAAGCTCCAGAAAAGCATGTGCATATGCATTTATGAATGGAATACCACCTTAAGCAACACAAGTTTTGGTGTCTGCACACACACACACACACACACAAACACACACACACACACACACAATGAGTGGCGTGTAAGAACATATTTTGTGGCTGATTCTTGTTGAAGATTGTTCAAAAACACAGCATCTGAGTGTGAGAGAGAGGAAAACCCCGACTGGAGGAGCTCAACAAAAATATATATATATTTTTTCTAACCTATGGTTTCTTTGTTTTGTTCCATTATGCTATCAGATATATATAATAAATTAATTAATGATTTTATTTAATTAATTCATGTTTTAATATTTAATTAATTTATTGACGTATTTATTTATTTATTTAATTATTTAGTCAGAGTGTATGGGTGTTTCCCAGTACTGGATTGCGGCTGGAAGGGCATTCGCTGTATAAAACATATGCTGGAATAGTTGGTGGTTCATTCTGCTGGTGCGACCCGAAGGAAAATGAATGGGGTCTAAGCCGAAGGACTAAGCCGAAGGAAAATGAATGAATGAATGAATGAATGAATATTTAGTCATCAATTCACTAATTGATTGCACTACTTCATTTTATTCTCCTCCTAGGGGACAGGTGATGCTCAGGGCTGTATGTGGGTTGTTATACATGTATAGAAGAATTGTCTTTCTCTCTGCACTATCATGGTTGAGCATATTGTGATATTGATATTGAAATGATATATTGTGCAGCCCTAATCATCACTGAGGAACACAACACCCAGATACACAAGAAACAAACAAACCACACGACATACACTGAATCAGTCCTCACTCGAAGGTGAAAACACTGACGCGGCAGCACCAGATGAACATTTACCAAACACACTCCAGTTGTATTAGTGTGGCAGCAACAATGACTTCACTGTTACTGTAATCGAGTCATCCTGGTGTCATTCCACACATGCATGACCTTCTGCTGTTAGAGGAAGACAAAAGGAGAAATATTCAGAGAATGTTCCCGCTGCTCGTTTTCATACACACCATGTGTAAAACTTCTGTATTTCTTGATACATTCTTTGCAGAGTCAGTCCCTAAAGCATGCAGAGACTGAGCAGATTCACACTCTCTGTATTGGAATGACCCATATAGTTATTCTCATGAATGGTTATGGTATGGTAGCCTGTCATTTTGGTGTTTTAGTTCAGTTTAGTTTAAGCACCAATTCTCACTATTAACTAGTGTCTTATCAACTGCCTATTACTGATATATTGTCTGTTTATTAGTACTCATGAAGCACATATTCTGCTGATCGTATTCCACATCTCTAATACCTAAACTCAACTACTGCCTTAATAACTATTAATTAACCATGGGGAAATCCTAGTTAAAGGTTTATTATTAGCAAGAACTGTACCTTAAAATAAAGTGTGGCCCAAAACCTTTAGTCTTTTTTTCCATGTTTTATTTTTTTTTTGTTCTTAATTTTGATGTATTAATATTTCTTGTTTATATTTTCTTCCAGTCCTTAACCTCAATGCAACTAAATGGGCTACAGATGTAAATAAGATTGTGGTTAATTTTTACTACAGTAATCTGTGGTGAACTGTAGTATAATATACACTATAGTTGTAGAAAACTACTGTATTGGGTCATTTGTTTATATTACTATAGTTGTTGTGTTACTATAGCAACTGTAGAATCACCACAACAAAATAATTACTATAGTTATTACCATAGCAACTGTAGAATCACAACAACAGATTAATTACTGTAGTTGCTGTGTTACCATAGCTACTGTAGAATCACCACAACAGGTTAATTACTATAGTTGTTACCATAGCAACTGTACAATCGCAGCAACAGATTTATTACTATATTTGTTGTGTTTCCATAGCAACTGTAGAATCACCACAACAGATTAATTACTGTAGTTGTTGTGTTACCATAGCAACTGTAGAATCACAGCAACATATTAATCACTGTAGTTGTTATGTTACCATAGCAACTGTAGAATCACAGCAACAGGTTAATTACTATAGTTGTTACCATAGCAACTGTACAATCGCAGCAACAGATTAATTACTATAGTTGTGTTACCATAGCAACTGTAGAATCACCACAACAGATCAATTGCTGTACTTGTTACCATAGCAACTGTAGAATCACCACAACAGATTAATTAATATAGTTGTTGTGTTACCATAGCAACTGTAGAATCACAGAAACAGGTTAATTACTATAGTTGTTACCATAGCAACTGTACAATCGCAGCAACAGATTTATTACTATATTTGTTGTGTTCCCATAGCAACTGTAGAATCACAGCAACAGATTAATTACTGTAGCTGTTGTGTTACCATAGCAACTGTAGAATCACAGCAACATATTAATCACTGTAGTTGTTGTGCTACCATAGCAACTGTACAATCGCAGCAACAGATTAATTACTATACTTGTGTTACCATAGCAACTGTAGAATCACCACAACAGATCAATTACTGTAGTTGTTACCATAGCAACTGTAGAATCACCACTGCAGATTAATTAATATAGTTGTTGTGTTACCATAGCAACTGTAGAATCACAGCAACAGATTTATTACTATATTTGTTGTGTTACCATAGCAACTGTAGAATCACAGCAACAGATTAATTACTGTAGTTGTTGTGTTACCATAGCAACTGTAGAATCCCCACAACAGATTAATTAATATAGTTGTTGTGTTACTATAGCAACTGTAGAATCACCACAACAGATTAATTACTGTAGTTGTTGTGTTACCATAGCAACTGTAGAATCACAGCAACAGATTAATTACTGTAGTTGTTGTGTTGCCATAGCAACTGTAGAATCACCACAACAGATTAATCACTGTAGTTGTTGTGTTGCCATAGCAACTGTAGAATCACCACAACAGATTAATCACTGTAGTTGTTGTGTTGCCATAGCAACTGTAGAATCACCACAACAGCTTAATTCAAGTGCTTTACTATAGTATGGTCCAAAAGCACTGCAGTGTTTACTATAAATTTAGTATTTGTTCATTTGGGCTTTTCTATTTCTCTGCTGGCAGAATTAAACAGAGCGCTCATTGATCAGCAGACAGTTTCAGAGCCAGGACGTCCTGTGTCCAGCCGGACAGACCCACAGCGGCCCTCGTCCTCAAGAGCGGCTCTCAGCACACACTCTGAAGACGCATTATTAATGACCCGACCGCCGGCCACTGTGAGGAAATGAGGAAATCAGCTGCAAAACAGGCCTACTACTGCTCAAAATAACGATTATTTTACAGCGAACTACTGTGAAAAGAACATCATGTTTAAAGCTGTTGTAAAACACACCTGTGACTGCTGCTTGACAAACATCGCTTGGCAATCAGAACAGTCAAGGATTGTATTTGCTTTGTTTTAGTTTTAAAAGCTTGCTATGTATTTATATGTATTTTAAACCAATAAGCTCCACATTATACCAGTGCCCCTTAGCTGTTATAAAGTCACTGTAAGCAACAGCTTCATGGAGCACATTCGCATCGAGACCCTGAGCATGCGTCAATACTGCCGCCATATTGGTACAGGCTCCCAGAACTATGACTCCAGTCATTCAACCGCACTAGTCAACACTAAAGCCAGTGTGAAGATGCTGGACTTTTAGTGCTGTGTACGGGTGTAGTAATGAGCAAACAAAGAAAACAAAGCATAAAGGCAGAACATTTCATAGGTAATAGATTTAATTTATGTTATTTTGTACGTTATGAACTTTAGTGCTCAACAAGTCACGTTATTGATGATAATACAGTCCCTCACTGCACTGACCATCAGGCAAAGCAGCACCAACTCACACTAAACTCTAGGCTTATGCTAGTGTT
This sequence comes from Danio kyathit, assembly GCA_903798195.1. NCBI lineage: Eukaryota > Metazoa > Chordata > Actinopteri > Cypriniformes > Danionidae > Danio > Danio kyathit. The sequence goes on from LR812527.1 coordinate 960,923, forward strand.
GTTGAATAAAATCAGCAACAATGTCAATGAAATATGACAACAAGACGCTGCGCTGCCAGAAACGTGTATTATTGTCGGCTAAGTGAAGTAGCGGCTAGTTTTGAAGTAACTTATATAAGGGGGTCTGATAACATAACAGTGCTGCGCCTCAATGTGCACACCGTCCACCCTAAATTACTGAAGATTACAAATGTTATATACCGTTTACATCAGAAAGGTGGATGTGCACATTGAGACGCAGAGATATCGATGGTTCACACGAGTCGTTCATAACGGAGATTCATTGACAAACCAATCGCTGCCTTCGTTATTAGTATTAGAAGTGAAAGCAGGAGAGGAGGGGTGTTCAGGACATGGATTAGGTCACATTTAACAGTGAGGGAGGATAATACATTTCCATGCACACAAACACACACTCTGTCACCAATGCCCTTTCAGTCACTCATCCATCAATATAGAAAAGTGATTATAATTATCATAATTTATATAAATATTTGCATACTGACCAGCGGGAAAACTCCTAATCGTAGATGTAGGTATATATGTGTATATATCTCTGGCTCCAGATGGCCACCTTGGTCCCACATTCATTTTAAAGGAGCGCTACCCTGTACTAAGATGGTGGCTCTATTGACGCATTCCTCCCAACAGACAACAATAGTGTAGGCGACATCTAATGTAAATATCTATGATCTTTGCATCAAATTACAAAAAAACTGATGGCTGCTTGTGTGAGGTGTGTGTAACGCAGTGTGTATGGGTGCAGGACAGTAAATCTGTCATTATTCTCTGTTCTGGCTGCCGTTATCAGTCTCACACTGTTGTTCTCCTCTTTCTGAATGTCTTGATAACACCATCCTGGAGTTTATCTCTTATTATTTCAGCTAATAGGATTGTAGAATAAGTCATGTGTTGTCCTCTCCCATTCACTGTGCGGAGAAACACGAAGAGTCAACTGTGGCTGCATCCAAAATCGCACAATTCCCTGGTGTATAGTCAGTGTGTCAGCGAGTAGTGTTGTAAAAGCAGTACACTAAAGTTCCCGGATGACCTGCTACTACTGGCGAGATTCTGAAGGGTGCATCTAATGTAGGCTAAGCTCTGACACACACACAAACACACACTCACACACACACACTATCTGGCACTCAGTCAGTCTTCCCACATGTCTACATCTCTTTCTTTTCACGCCCGGCTTCTTTCTTTCTTTCTTCCGACCAGCACAATCAGTGTTTTCTGCACCTGCAGCGGCTCACAGCTCACAGCGGAAACAAGACAGAGGCATCAGGACAATGAGGGCATTACTGAGGGTGAACACACACACACACACACACACACACACACACACACACACACACACACACACACACACACACACACACAGTCCCACAGTTTTACACAGATGCACAAACACAAATGCACAAACACTTACAGACACGCTCACACAAACATGCATGCGCACACACTCGCACAGATACACACACACACACACACACACACACACATGAACACATACTGATATACAGACATGTATACACACACACGCATATATACATACATACACAGACACACACATAGACATAAACATAGACTCACACATATACAGTTACACACACACACACAATCACACACACAGACAAACACACACATAGGTACACATTAACACACAGATACACACACACACATGCACACACAGATATATACACGCATGCACACACACACAGCTACACAAACAGACAAAAACACAGTCAATAGCGCACACACAGGCACATATAAACACACACACACACACATATACACAAATACACACATACACAGACAATCTATCTCACTCTCTCTCACACACACACACACACAGACACACAAACTATTTATCTCTCTCTCTCACACACACACACACACAGCTATACAAACAGACAAAAATACAGTCAATAGCGCACACACAGGCACATACACACACAGATGCACACACACAGATACACAAATATACACAAAAACACACACAATCGATCTCTCTCTTACACACACACACACACACACACACACAAAGACATAAACAGACTGACACATATACAGTTATATTTACACAAACAGACATACACACACAAACAGTTACACACACAAACACATAAACAGTCAAACACACACTAACACACACACACTAACACTTACATATATACAGTTAAACACAAACACACACACACAGACAGACAGACACACAAACACATATATAGTTAAACACACACAAACACAAACACAAACAATCACACACACACACACACTAACACTAACACACTCAAACACACAGTCTTCCTGCGCAGCTGCAGTCTCTCCGTGATCCTCATAGAATGCCCCCTGCTCACACACACTGCTCTGTGTGTGTGTGTGTGTGTGTGTGTGTGTGTGTGTGTGTGTGTGTGTGTGTGTGTGTGTGTGTGTGTGTGTGTGTGTGTGTGTGTGTGTGTTTTCCCTCAGACTGGTGTGTTCCTCTGATCTGCATCATGGTTTGACCATGTAAGGCTGAAGCTGAGCGTGGAGCAGTGCATTTATTCAACACTACATCACTGGATAACTGCACGACTCCGTCATCTGCTTAGCGCCGCTCATGCTAACACTGACATCAGCTCCGAGACATCCTCAAGACCCCACAAACACACCATCAACACCACATCACCCTCAGCTGATAACCTCATCCACACATCCAGAGAGAGATTAAAACTTATTCATACATTCATTTGTTAATTAATTAATTCATTCATTCATTCATTCATTCATTCATTCATTCATTCATTCATTTAATAATTAATTCATTTATTTATTCATTCATTCATTCATTCATTCATTCATTCATTTATTTAATATTTCATTTATTTATTCATTCATTCATTCATTCATTTATTTAATAATTCATTTATTTATTCATTCATTCATTCATTTATTTAATATTTCATTTATTTATTCATTCATTCATTCATTCATTCATTTATTTAATAATTCATTTATTTATTCATTCATTCATTCATTCATTCATTTAATAATTCATTTATTTATTTATTCATTCATTCATTTATTAATTCATTTATTTATTAATTCATTCATTTAATAATTCATTCATTCATTCATTCATTCATTCATTCATTTATTTATTTATTTATTTATTCATTCGTTTATTTATTAATTCATTTATTTGTTTATTCATTTAATCATTTTTTCATTCATTCATTTGTTTATTCATTCATTAATTAAATTATTTATTTATTCATTTGTTTATTTATTTATTCATTCTTTTTTTCATTTATTTATTCATTCGTTCATACATTTGTTTATTTATTTATTTATTTATTTATTCAGTCATTTATTTTTGTTTATTTATTAATTAATTCATTCATTTGTTTATTTATTTATTCATTTATTTATTCATTCAATTATTTATGCATTCATTCATAAATTCATTTATTTATTTATTCATTCATTCATTTATTAATTCATTTATTTATTAATTCATTCATTTAATAATTCATTCATTCATTCATTCATTCATTCATTCATTTATTTATTTATTTATTTATTCATTCGTTTATTTATTAATTCATTTATTTGTTTATTCATTTAATCATTTTTTCATTCATTCATTTGTTTATTCATTCATTAATTAAATTATTTATTTATTCATTTGTTTATTTATTTATTCATTCTTTTTTCATTTATTTATTCATTCGTTCATACATTTGTTTATTTATTTATTTATTTATTTATTCAGTCATTTATTTTTGTTTATTTATTAATTAATTCATTCATTTGTTTATTTATTTATTCATTTATTTATTCATTCAATTATTTATGCATTCATTCATAAATTCATTTGTTTATTTATTCATTCATTCATTCATTCATTCGATTATTAATTCATTTATTCATTTGTTTATTTATTCATTCGTTCATTTGTTCATTCATTTCTTTAATCATTCATTCATTTGTTCGTTTATTCATTCATTCATTCATTCATTCATTCATTCATTCATTCATTCATTCATTCATCTATTTAATCATTAATTTATTCATTCATTCATTTATTTATTCATTCATTCATTCATCTATTTAATCATTAATTTATTCATTCATTAATTTATTCATTCATTCATTTATTCATTCATTCATTCATTCATTCATCTATTTATCATTAATTTATTAATTCATTAATTTATTCATTCGTTCATTTATTTATTCATTCATTCATTTTCCTTCAATTAGTCCCTTTATTCATCAGGGGGTCGCCACAGTGGAATGAATCACCAACTATTCCAGCATTTGTTTTACACAGCGGATGCCCTTCCAGCTGCAACCCAGCACTGGGAAACACCCATACACACTCATTTACGCACACACTCATACACTACAGCCAATTTAGTTGATCAGTTCCCCTATAGCGCATGTGTTTGGACTGTGGGGAAACCGGAGCACCCGGAGGAAACCCACACCAACACGGGGAGAACATGCAAACTCCACACAGAAACACCAACTGACCAAGCCTCTAACCAGCGACCTTCCTGCTGTGAGGCCACACAGCGACATCACTGAGACACTGTGCCACCCAGGATTAAAATTTAATTATAAAACAGATCAATCCAGTTCTTGATTCTTGATCGACCCACATTAGCTGTTGTAAATCCACTGTAAACCATGGCGTACTGCTGCTTACTGCTTTATTACACAATAGATAGCTCCAGTCCTTGATTCTGATTGGGTGATGATTTGAGGCTGTGGTAAAATACTCTACAGACACACAGCTGTGACCACTGCTTGGTAACCATCCTAATACACTGCTCTGTTTTGTGTTTTATTTTTTAAACTTACCACATGTATGGTATATTCTGACTGGTTGACTCATATTTTAAGCTGTTGTAAAATACCAACCCAGGCTCATTCTGAAAGCGTACCACTGTATACATTTCTGGAGAGCACCAAATTTGTCCCAGGATGTACGTTTTTTTGCAGTTTTTGTTTTCGTGAATCCACCAGAGGCTGTGGATTAATAATACCTTAAAAATACAGTATGTGACTCTTTTAAAACCATTTGGAGGTGTCTATGTTGCTGAACAATGTATATAAAACAATGTGAAGACTTGTGCGACCACCTGTACGCTTCTCTCCTGACCGTGAAGATACAATTGGCTGAATTAACACCGTGTGTATGGTCTAATAAAGATTGAGATCTTTTTACAGCTAATCATGCAGTCCTAATAGGAATTTAAAACTGTCTTCTATGGTCGAGATCTCTGAGTGTCCCTAGAGTAAAATGCAGCAGATTTGGAGTCCAAAGCGCTGGTGTCCTGAAGTGACAGCTGGAGACTCCGAAGTTTCCATAAGAGTCAATGCTATCTGCTTCCTGCTGTCAGTTTGTGTATCGCTATCTGTCTGAGAACGACACCTCTCCTCCACACGGCCCGAGATAAAGCTCACCCAGAGAAAACAGAGACGTCAGTGTGTTTACCGTATGTCTAGTTACTCAGTAAGAGCAGATTACAGCAGAACACATGCTATATAAGGAGAAGGGAGAGTCTGATGTAGAACGGGAAACAAAGAAAAGGAGAAAGAGAAATGGCTGGGAGCCAGATGTTTGCTGATAACAAATACACTGAGCAAAGAACACTTTTCTTACTAAGATTTTGTCTTGTTTCTAGTCCAAATACCTACAAACTCTTAAATCAAGAAGTATTTTACAGACAAGCAAAATATATTGTCTTGCTTTAAAAAATTATATGCCAAAATTAAGTGAGTTAAGTGTGTTACAATTGTAACACAGCAATCCTGAAGGAGTTACAGTACAGTTTTATTGCAAATAATAACAAAGAATCCACATACCGATGCATTGAACAGAATGAAGATGAGAAAAAGAGCATAACGTACATTAAACTGCAGTTTCTAGTTGAAGTGGCCACTAGGGGGCAGTATGATGACAACAACTTTTGTTCCTTTTCACATTAGTGATATATAGAGGGGCGTATTCCTGATGAATATACGATTATTTCCATGCAGTTTGTTGCAGAATCGCAAATAAACACCACAAAACACCTTAACGCTGTCTGTGATTTGTATTGAATATATTTGTGTCATCTATCTTTCTCCATATGGACATTTTTCTGTCATGGTCAGTTTACAGTGTACAGGACGGACGTGTATCTGAAACAAACAACTAAGTGTATCTTAAGCAACATATTTTAGATTTGCATATAAGTGGACAGCGCCCTCTAGTGGGTTTCCCATCTGAAACGTATAACAAAACATACCCTAAGTAACGCATTTTAGGTTTATAAATAAGAGGACACCGCCCTCTAGTGGATCTGTCATCTGTAACGTAAAACAAAACATACCCTAAGTAACTTATCAAATTCGCAAAAAACAAAACAAAAAACACAGCGCCCTCTAGTGGATTTGTCATCTGTAACGTACAACAAAACATATCCTACATAACGTATTTTAGATTCGCAAATAACTAGTCAGCGCCCTCTAGTGGATCTGTCATCTGTAATGTACAACAAAACACACCCTAAGTAACATATTTCAGATTCACAAAAAAGACAGCGCCCTCTAGTGGATCTGTCATCTGAACGTACAACAAAACACACCCTAATTGATGTATTTCAGATTCCCAAACATGTAGACAGCGCCCTCTAGTGGATTTGCTTTCTGTAATTTACAACAAAATGTACCCTAAATAATGCATTTCAGATGCTCAAATAACTAGACAGCGCCCTCTAGTGGATTTGTCATCTGAACGTACAACAAAACATTCCCTAAGTAACGCAATTTAGGTTTATAAATAAGTATACAGGCGACGCAGTGGCGCAGTAGGTAGTGCTGTCGCCTCACAGCAAAAACGTGGCTGGGTCAGGTTTGAACCTTGGCTGGGTCAGTTGGCGTTTCTGTGTGGAGTTTGCATGTTCTCCCTGCGTTCAAGTGGGTTTCCTCCGGGTGCTCCGGTTTCCTCCACAGTCCAAACACATGCAACGTACAACAAAATGTACAAAATCAAATTCACAAAAAAAAAAAAAAAAAAAAAAAAAAAAACAGCGCTCTCTAGTGGATTTGTCATCTGTAACAAACAACAAAATGTACCCTAAATAATGTATTTCAGATTCGCAAAAAATAAGACAGCGCCCTCTAATGGATTTGCCATCTGAAACATACAACTAAACATACTGTAAATAACGTATTTCAGATTCACAAAAAAGACAGCGCCCACTAGTGGATTTGTCATCCGTAACGTACAACAAAACATACCCTAAATTATGTATTTTAGATTCGCAAATAACTTGACAGCGCCCTCTAGTGGATCTGTCATCTGTAACGTACAACTAAACACACCCTAGGTAACGTATTTCAGATTCACAAATAAGTAGACAGCACCCTCTAGTGGATTTGTCATCTGAAACAGAACAAAATGTACCCTAAGTAATGTATTTCTGATTTGCAAAAATGTAGACAGCGCCCTCAAGTGGATTTGCTTTCTGTAATGTGCAACAAAATGTACCCTACATAATGCATTTCAGATGCTCAAATAACTAGACAGCGCCCTCTAGTGGATTTGTCATCTGAAACACACAACAAAACATACCCTAAGTAACGCATTTCAAATTCACAAAAATGTAGACAGCGCCCTCTAGTGGATTTGTCCTTTCAAAAGTACAACAAAACACACCCTAATAACATATTTCAGATTCACAAAAATGTAGACAGCGCCCTCTAGTGGATTTGTCCTTTCAAACGTACAACAAAACACACCCTAATAACATATTTCAGATTCACAAAAATGTAGACAGCGCCCTCTAGTGGATTTGTCATCTGTAATGTACAACAAAACACACAATAAGTAACGTATCAAAAAGTATCATAAGTAATGTCACAGAAAAATGTAGACAGATGCAATATTCTCATTGAAGAGGGACTGAAAATCCGTTGTTTGACAGTAAAGGAAGGTTGAGGAGGAAGTTCAGATGTTTATACAGGAAAACACACACAGAGAGAATGGGTTTTGCAGAGCTGGATACTTCAAAGCGAGAGTCAGACATGGATACAGACGCAGATGTGTCCTTCGGGCATTCAGACTAATAGTAACAGCAGAAGCAGAAAGCAGAGGGAATACACACTGAGAAAGAAGATCATTAAACTCACACACACACACACACACACACACACACGTAACACTTTTCAATAACTACACATCGTAAATCATTTATTTAGCATTAGTACATAGTTAATTAATCATTCGTTAAGCTCTATCTCTACATTATGAGACATTAGTAAGCAGTTTATAACCACAGCTACAAATGCTGAGTTCTTGACTTATAAGCACATGTATAACGCGCTTAATGATGCTGACAAACCATTTGTATTTAAGAGGAGTAAATAGTTTCTAAAATCATTCAGAATGAGTTATTAAATGATTAATAAACTATTGAAATCAACATTTATGCATCTTCTTATTCAGGCATATAGAAACGGTTTCTCTGTGTGCTAATGAACGCTTCAGTAGCTCTACGTCATGCAGTTTTGTGACCCAATCTAAAGTGAGGACTTTTCATGATTTGTAAATGACACTGGTGTTTCTATAATCTGCACTTTTACATGTCGATTTAGTTGGAGATGATCTTATTTCAGGTGTTTTCATGTGAAGTACAGCAGGGCCAGCAGACTGATGGTGCATGAGTTCAGCAGGCTGCGTGTACTGCAGGGTCAGAAGAGCACTGATCTGTGCTGATCTACAGAGAGCTTCGAGGAGCTTCTGTCCCTGCTGAGATTAAGGAGGATTCAGATGCACAGAGAACACAGAAGAACTCTGCTCTGCTCTGTCTGTGAGATCATCAGCATCATCATCATCATCATCATATCACTGCAGTGATCAAGTCAAAATGAAGATGAAGGACAGACTGCAGATACTCAGGGTGACCTTGCTTCAGTGTAGTCCACACACACACACATACTAATGCACACACTTTCACACACACACCCATACTAATGTACACACACACACATTCTAATGTACGAACATATACTAGTGTACACACACATACCAACGTAAACAAACACGCACACTGACAAACATACACACATGCACAGACAAAACACATTCACACAAACACACAGGGTCACTCAGGCTGTCTGAGGGGAGTATGTGAGCATGAGAGGAAACACACACACACACACACACACACACACACAGCTCTGATCACAGGAGCCGCTGACTGACACGTCCTTCTGCACGCACACTGATAACACTGTTTACACTGGTTACCTCACAAACACTTAACACACTCCTCCTTGCAGCTTGACAGAGACACACACACAATGTGTTGGTGTGTGTGTGTGTATTTGTAAGTCTGTTTGTGCGTGCATGTGTATATGTTAGGATGTATTAGAAGTGTGAAGCGTTTCGGTTACGATTATCGTGCGATCGATTCGGTTTAATTGGATATCTCGGTGCATTGACGATGCTTTCCAGACACAATATTATATTTTACTCCACATCACAAGAATTCTTGCATTAAAATGTATAAATAGATTCACATTTATTCTATATTATTAGTAATACGATTTTGTCCTTTAATACAAACAGTCAGATGCATGTGCTGAACCTGTAATTTGGCCTGCTGAATGTCTCAAACACAACACAGAACAGCATGAGCATTTATAGCCAACAGACTAATGTAAATATCCGCTCGCTTTCTGAGGGTTCTCGAGCGAGATCTTACACCCCTATGATTGGTCACGCTCTCAACAGAAAGGGCTGTGATTGGCTCTAATGCTCTGGCGCTGTTCACCGATGAGTGACTCTGATAACAGCAGCGACGTTCCCAGCGGATCCAAGATAGACGCGGTGGAGAAAACTCAACCTGCAGACACACTCGTGTCTGTATACAGAAGTAACACTGTAACCAACCCAGGCTCATTCTGAAAACGTACCTCTATATACATTTCTGGAGAGCGCCAAATACGTCCCACACTCTCAGAAAAAAAAGGTATGCATGAACCATTTTCCTCATGGAGACCAACAAAAGTCCCTACAAAATCAAAATTTACTGGTGTTGCTATACTTGTGGGGACATTTGGTCCTCATGAAGTAAAGAATACAAAAATCACACACACTCCTAAAAGCACATGTATTGAGTCAAACACACACGGGTCATTATAGCGCAGCCGTTCAGAACGCACTGTAAATGTGTGATAACAGCGCTCCAGTAAGTCATGCTGTAATTTTACGTGGGAAGTGGATCAGAATGTAAGATTTGCTGCCATATTTCGTTCTGCTGGCCTCATAAAGCTGTTATTAGTCTTCGGGATACATTTCTGCAGTCGTATAAACTACTGTTCACATGCTGCTGTCAGTCTCACACTGCTGTCTAGTTTCAGTTTACCAGAGCTTTCACTTCACAAAGCATACATGAGGATCATTTCTCACTACAGTAAACCATAAAGGCACTCGAATGCGTCTTAGAGATCTCTCCTCAGTCAACAGCAGTCATCACGAGGGCATGAGAAACGTGCATGTAAACCGATATCTGTGTGCTGACTGATGAGTGAACACCTGATGCAGGTGAATGGCTCTGGGGCTTCAGGATCCCACAGAGAAAGCATCAGAATCAAGCCGAAGATTCGAGAATTATTACATGACATGCGTGTGTTAACCTGTTAATCCTGCTGCTCACACTGTAATGTACAATTCACACTATCAGTAAACTATTAACTAAGACTATTAGCTCAATTAACTACTGATTAGCAGCTTATTGGTTGTTAGTATCTGGGTTTAAGTATTAGAGATGTAGATTAATAAACGGTTAATAATAGGCAGGCGATACGCTAGTAGTAAATGCTGTGAAGTGTTACCAAAGTTTGTGTATATACATTTAAAACCACACAGTGGGGGAAATTAATATTGAACATGTCATTGATCTATTCCTGGGAAGAGTATTTCTAATTGGAGAGTGGAGGAACTATGACGTCACCTTGTAGGCCAATCGACTGCTAGCATAAAACTGGTTCCCTCGATAAAATCCCTATAGGATTTTCCCATAGGCTTGCAGGTTGCTGTTGGAAGTGGTGTTAGAGAGGCCAGCAGGGGGCGCTCAACCTGTGGTCTGTGTGAGTCCTAATGCCCCAGTAAATGTGAAGGGGACACTACACTGTCAGTGGGCGCCGTCTTTCGGATGAGACATTAAACCGAGGTCCTGACTCTCTGTGGTCATTAAAAATCCCATGGCACTTCTCGTAAAGAGTAGGGGTGTGACCCCGGTGTCCTGGCCAAACTCCCTTAATCGGCCCTTACAATCATAGCCTCCCAATCATCCCCATCCACCAAATTGGCTGTATCACTGTTGTTGTGTTACCATAGCAACTGTAGAATCACTACAACAGATCAATTACTATAATTGTTGTGTTACCATATCAACTGTAGAATCATCACAACAGATCAATTAATATAGCTGTCGCATTACCATAGCAACTGTAGAATCACCATGACAGATTACTGTAGTTGTTGTGTTACCATAGCAACTGTAGAATCACCACAACAGATTACTGTAGTTGTTGTGATACCATAGCAACTGTAGAATCACCACAACAGATTACTGTAGTTGTTGTGTTACCATAGCAACTGTAGAATCCCCACAACAGATTAATTCCTGTAGTGTACTTTGGTATAGTTTAAAACACTACAGTATGTACCACAAATACTATAATATATTTTTATGAGGGATGTTTTTTAAAACCCATCCAATACCAGAAATTTGAAGTATCGACCGCTCTGATTACAGATGAGACACAGACACAACATTTCAGATTCATCCATTATGGGGAGTGTTTTCATTCCCTGAAAAAAGACAAAAAGGAGATCAAAATATGCTAACTTTAAAGTAAAGTGCATCAGTGTGGACATGTCGAGCCTCCTGCAGGCCTGAGGTGTGCTCTCTGCTGATCGTCTTCAGTTTGGTAAAGCCTGTGTTTGGTCTAAATTGACTTTGGCAGAAGTTGACTGACACACCTGTCCTGATGGCACACGCTCCTGCTGAAACAGCTCATCAAAATGTTATTCTCTGCTGTAAACTTTCATTTGTTCAGTGGTGTTCAGGGTGTAGCCCAGCACTTAGGACCAGCACCTACAGCAACAACCAGACCATTCTTCATTTCAATTGCACGTTTCTTTGTCTTTTATATATTTAGTTTCTAATTATTTATTTGTATTTTTTGCTTTATTAGGTTCATCTTAGGTCAGACAGAAAATAATGTACACTGTAAATGCAATATGATTAACATGGATGTATATACACATACTCAAGCGCCATAAATCCCACACTAGTTAAATTCACTTTCGTATTTCTTTTTAGTTGTTTTTCTTTAAGTGCCAATCGCCTTCAGCAGAAGCTCTGCAATTTCAATGAATCTTGATAGAGTGAGAATAAAGCCCTCTATTCTATTCCATGCTATTCTATTTACCTTTTTGGGTCAAATATAGAAAAATGCAAACGTCATGTTGAAAACTTACATTTAAATGATAAAAAAAAAATCACAGGACAATAGGCTTCTCCACATTTGACCATCTATTGTATTCTACACCCTAAAAAATGCTGGGTTGTTGTAATCCAATGTTGGGTCGAAAATGGACAAACACAACAGTTGCATTGAAAAATGTAATTTAAAATGAATGTAAAAAATTAACCCAATATTGGTTTTGTCCATATTTGACCTAACATTGGGTTACAAAAACTCAGCATTTTAAAAATTCTATTTATTATACACTCTAAACAATGCTGGGTCTTGTAACCCAATGTTGGGTCAAATATGGACGGACCCAACCACTTGTTTAAAAAATGTATTTAAATAAAAAATTTTAATCAACTCAAATATGGACAAACCCAACAATGACCCAACATTGCTTTACAATAACCCATAATAATAAAAAACATTTATTCTATTTTATTCTACACACTAAAAAAATGCTGGGTTGTTCTCAACTCAACAGTTGTGTTGAAAAATGTCATTTAAATTTAATGTAAAAAATTTACCCAACATTGGGTTTGTCCATATTTAACCCAACATTGGGTTACAACAACCTGGAACTTAAAAAAAAATCTATTCTATTCTATTCTACACTCTAAACAATGCTGGATCGGTTTGGAAAAAAAATAAATAAATTTTAAATCAACTCAAATATGGAAAAACCCAATGCTGACCCAGCATTGCTTTTTAACAACCCATAATTTAAAAAAATTCTATAATATTCTATTCTACACTCTAAAAAATTCTGGGTTGTTCAAACACAAAGTTGGGTCTAATATGAACAAACCCAATGGTTGCGGTGAAAAATGTTAGTTAAATTTAATGTAAAAAAATAACCCAAAATTTGATTTGTCCAAATATGACATTGGCTAACAACAACCCATAATTTTTTTCTATTCTATTCTATTTTATTCTATTATACACTCTAAAAATGCTGGGTTGTTCTAATTCAAGGTTGGATCAAGTATGGACAAACCCAACAGTTGCAATTAAAACTGTAATTCTTAATTTAATGTAAAAAAAATTACGCAACATTGGGTTTGTTCATATTTGACCCAACATTTGATTACAACAACCCAGAACTTTTAAAAATTCTATTCCGTTTCATTCTATTCTAGTCTACGCTGTAAAAATGCTGGGTTGTTGTAACCCAATGTTGGGTTCAATATGGACAAACCTAACAGTTACATTGAAAATGTCATTTAAATTTAATATAATTTTATAATTAAATTTAATATCACAACAACCCAGCATTTAAGAAATTTTATACTACTCTATTTTATTCTATTGTTTTATACTTATCTGTTCTGTTCTATTCTGTTCTGTTCTGTTGTGTTCTACCAGATGAGCTCATTAAATCACACTGTTATATTGATTGAATGTAAAGTATGCAGCCTCAAGCTCTTCAGTGGTATTTCATTTGCATGATCAGTGTATAAATGCAGGCATGCTGTGTTTCACCAGGCTTTTGGGCATTCCTGCAAAACTGAGGTGTGTTTGACTCAAGAAGCGACCGGTTGATTTCTGCATGTGCCCCATAAACTCTTCATCTCCATCATTTAATAGCAGCAAATGCTCTGTTAGTCTTGAATTACAAGAAACCTTTAGGGCTTTTTCCAATTCCGATCATTCCAGCTCCACCCAGTGTTAAAGAGAGCCGCGGATGGACCACACTACACTTCCACAGCGTTAACCCTGAGCTGGAACATAATATAGTGTTGCTCATTGTTCAATCATCTCAGTAACTCAATCAGAGAGACACAAAATAACACATTACTGAGGACTTTCCCAAACCAGACAGAACTACAGCTTCAACAAACACAAGACTCACGATATGATTCCAGAACTGTGGGTATACATAAGAGTTTCCAAGATAAACCTACTATTATTTATAGAAACAAAAGCTTTAATGAATCCGATTTGAATAAGAACACAAATAATATCCAGTTAAAAATAATTATGTTTATATGTGCATTTGGAGACAGTTTAAGACATTCAAAGACTCCCGCTATACCCATTTTAGACCGTCTCTGCGTCTTGAGTCATACAGCTTCAATCCTATCATCAATGAATTAAGTCCTTTAAGTTTTTATTTTGCTAAGTTAAACATTTTCATGAAACATATAAACTCATTTTGTGTCTGTCTCTACGTTATCATAAACTCTGTTATCATCAGCTCTGTTATTGTCAACTGTCATCGTCAACTCTGTTATTGTCAACTGTTATCATTAACTGTCATCGTCAACACTGTCATCGTCAACTCTGTCATCGTCAACTCTGTCATCGTCAACTGTTATTGTCAACTGTTATCTGTCATCGTCAACTGTCATCATCAACTGTCATAGTCAACTTTGTAATCGTCAACTCTTATCTGTCATCGTCAACTGTCATAGTCAACTGTCATAGTCAACTTTGTAATCGTCAACTCTTATCTGTCATCGTCAACTGTCATAGTCAACTGTCATAGTCAACTTTGTAATCGTCAACTCTTATCTGTCATCGTCAACTGTCATCGTCAACTCTGTTATTGTCAACTGTTATCATTAACTGTCATCGTCAACACTGTCATCGTCAACTCTGTCATCGTCAACTCTGTCATCGTCAACTCTGTCATCGTCAACTGTTATTGTCAACTGTTATCTGTCATCGTCAACTGTCATCATCAACTGTCATAGTCAACTTTGTAATCGTCAACTCTTATCTGTCATCGTCAACTGTTATTGTCAACTCTTATCTGTCATCGTCAACTGTCATAGTCAACTGTCATAGTCAACTTTGTAATCGTCAACTCTTATCTGTCATCGTCAACTGTTATTGTCAACTGTTATCTGTCATCGTCAACTGTCATAGTCAACTGTCATAGTCAACTTTGTAATTGTCAACTCTTATCTGTCATCATCAACTGTTATTGTCAACTGTTATCTGTCATCGTCAACTGTCATAGTCAACCGTCATATTCAACTTTGTAATCATCAACTCTTATCTGTCATCGTCAACTGTTATTGTCAACTCTTATCTGTCATCGTCAACTGTTATTGTCAACTGTCATAGTCAACTCTGTCATCGTCAACTGCTATTGTCAACTCTTATCTGTCATCGTCAACTGTCATCGTCAACTGTCACCGTCAACTGTCATCGTCAACTGTCATAGTCAACTCTGTCATCGTCAACTGTTATTGTCAACTCTTATCTGTCATCGTCAACTGTCATCGTCAACTGTCACCGTCAACTGTCATCGTCAACTGTCATAGTCAACTCTGTCATCGTCAACTGTTATTGTCAACTCTTATCTGTCATCGTCAACTGTCATCGTCAACTGTCATAGTCAACTCTGTCATCGTCAACTGTTATTGTCAGCTCTTATCTGTCATCGTCAACTGTCATCGTCAACTGTCATCGTCAACTGTCATAGTCAACTCTGTCATCGTCAACTGTTATTGTCAGCTCTTATCTGTCATCGTCAACTGTCATCGTCAACTGTCATCGTCAACTGTCATAGTCAACTCTGTCATCGTCAACTGTTATTGTCAACTCTTATCTGTCATCGTCAACTGTCACCGTCAACTGTCACCGTCAACTGTCATAGTCAACTCTGTCATCGTCAACTCTTTTATCGCCAATACTACCGTCAACTCTAATACCATCAACTCTGCTTCCGTCAACTCTTATCAACTCTGTTATCGCCAATACTACCGTCAACTCTACTACCATCAACTCTACTTCCGTCAACTCTTATCAACTCTGTTATCGCCAATAATACCGTCAACTCTACTACCATCAACTCTACTTCCGTCAACTCTTATCAACTCTGTTATCGCCAATACTACCATCAACTCTAATACCATCAACTCTACTTCCGTAAACTCTTATCAACTCTGTTATCGCCAATACTACCGTCAACTCTAATACCATCAACTCTACTACCGTCAACTCTTATCAACTCTGTTATCGCCAATACTACCATCAACTCTTATCATCAACTCTACTTCCGTCAACTCTTATCAACTCTGTTATCGCCAATACTACCGTCAACTCTAATACCATCAACTCTACTACCGTCAACTCTTATCAACTCTGTTATCGCCAATACTACCGTCAACTCTAATACCATCAACTCTACTTCCGTCAACTCTTATCAACTCTGTTATCGCCAATACTACCATCAACTCTAATACCATCAACTCTACTTCCGTCAACTCTTATCAACTCTGTTATCGCCAATACTACCGTCAACTCTAATACCATCAACTCTACTACCGTCAACTCTTATCAACTCTGTTATCGCCAATACTACCGTCAACTCTTATCATCAACTCTACTTCCGTCAACTCTTATCAACTCTGTTATCGCCAATACTACCGTCAACTCTAATACCATCAACTCTACTACCGTCAACTCTTATCAACTCTGTTATCGCCAATACTACCGTCAACTCTAATACCATCAACTCTACTACCGTCAACTCTTATCAACTCTGTTATCGCCAATACTACCGTCAACTTACTACCGTCAACTCGTATCATCAACTCTGTTATCGCCAATACTACCGTCAACTCTAATACCATCAACTCTACTACCGTCAACTCGTATCATCAACTCTGTTATCGCCAATACTACCATCAACTCTTATCATCAACTCTACGTCCGTCAACTCTTATCAACTCTGTTATCGCCAATACTACCATCAACTCTAATACCATCAACTCTACTTCCGTCAACTCTTATCAACTCTGTTATCGCCAATACTACCATCAACTCTAATACCATCAACTCTACTTCCGTCAACTCTTATCAACTCTGTTATCGCCAATACTACCATCAACTCTAATACCATCAACTCTACTACCGTCAACTCGTATCATCAACTCTGTTATCGCCAATACTACCATCAACTCTTATCATCAACTCTACGTCCGTCAACTCTTATCAACTCTGTTATCACCAATACTACCATCAACTTACTACCTTCAACTTACTACTGTCAACTCTTATCATCGCCAATACCACCGTCACCTCTGCTACCGTCAACTCTGTATTCGCCAACTCTGTTATTGTCAATCCTGTTACAGTTCAAAATGTTCAGCAATGAGTGAACCAAATATTAGTATCAGAATGAAATGTCCCCATCCTGTTTAAGCATTTTGCATAATTTTACATTAATAATGAATTCAGCATATTGTAAATGAAACATGTGTCGTATATCATTGCAGTTTAATGAAAAAGACTGCTAAACGCTTGCAATTCTGGAAGGAGTCACAATCATTCACCACAGAGGGAGTTGTGTTGAAACTTTCATTTCAGACCCTTGAATCATAGGACACTCATTTATAAAAGCCCCTTTTAAGTGTGTGGTGCTTAAAAATAGGAGGATGTGGAGACCGAATGTAATGTTGTGATTGCAGCAGAAGGAGATCTGTGTCTGACCGACACTTGGAGCGCTAAAATAGAAGTTTTTCCCAGAGCTCTGCGCTTACAGTTCACCTCAATCTGACAGCGGTATACTCTTCAGGAAAATAAATGGGCTAATATTGTGCTGAGGCAGCCGGGTTTGGTCTGTTTTTCCACTTAAGCGTGCTCTGAAGCAGGAGAAAGCAAAGCCAGAAGTTCTCTCAATAAACAAGCACAGGCCGAGAGAGGAGATCAGGAGACTTACAATAACACACTCAAACATGAAGCATGATGGGAGGGACAGGCAGCAAACACAGGGAGAGAATGAAGGAAAACAAATGATATGATCCACAATATGACAACATGTGCTTTAAAGTGAACGTGAAGTCAAAATGAACAACTTTTATTTCATCACACTGATATAAAAGTCTGCAGCAACATTCATGTGGACTTCAGCTGGATTAGGTTAAATAGTTAATTAAGTTCTGACTTTATTTTTTTTAATACACATTTTATTTTACTTCCCTTAAGTAAGTTTAAGGGTGGTGACACGGTGGCGCAGTAGGTAGTGCTGTCGCCTCACAGCAAGAAGGTCGCTGGTTCGAGCCTCGGCTGGGTCAGTTGGGGTTCTGTGTTTGCATGTTCTCCCCGTGTTGGTGTGGGTTTCCTCCGGGTGCTCCGGTTTCCCCCACAGTCCAAACACATACGCTATAGGGGAACTGATGAACTAAATTGGCCGTAGTGTATGAGTGTGTGTGTGTGTGCGTATGTGTGTGCGCGCGTGTGTGTGTTAATGCAGATATTCAGTGAGCTCTGAACATCTGTCATCTCTTGATCATCAGGATTGAGTGTGTGAAGAAAACAAGAGCACTGAAGAGACTGTCTGATCAATACACTATTACACACACACACACACATAGAGAGAGAGAGAGAGAGAGAGAGAGAGAGAGATCAGAAACTACAGCAGTCTTTTCCTCTGTCCCAACATGACACAATATGCACACAAACAAACACACATGCACACACAGCCATACATACACACATACACACTCCACACATGCACATTACACTCAGCACCCGCATGCAATCACACGGTAACACACATGCACACTAAAACACACACAAACACTCACAAGCTACCACATGCATATGCACACACACACACACACACACACACACACACACACACACACACACACGGGAGCATCAGTTCAGCTTCAGGCTTCTTTCACACACCTCAGCTGACATTAACACCAGCAGGACAGATCACATCAATACACACACACACACACACACACACACACACACACACACACACACACACACACACACACACACACACACACAATGTGAGAGCATCAGCTCAGCCTCAGGCTTTTTTCACACTCCCCATCAGACATTAACACCAGCAGGACAGATCATATCAATACACACACACACACACACACACATATATGGGCATGGGCACAAAAACACACACAAACATACACATACATACACAGACCCACACAGACACACACACACACACACACACACCAACATTTACTAATGACCTGTTGTACTTTATAATCCTTTTGCACTTTATTTAGACTAAAACATTGGTTTACTCTGCACATGCCTATAGAGTAATCAATATAATTTGGTTATTTTTGTTATCATATGTGTTAAAGTAACTGGTTTGTGCATCTCAGGTCCATATATCAGTGTGGAGCGTCTCTGCTTCCTCATAAGGCAAACTAAAGCTGCACCATATTAGAAAAATATTGAGATATAATGTTTTTCTGCGACATTTCTGTACATATAAAGACCACTTCAGCAGAAGATATCTCTGATGAAACCATATATTGTGCAGCCCTAATGAAAACAAACACACACACACACACTATATATACAGCAGCTCTGATTCTTTAAGAAGTCTTCACGAGTTGTGAGCTGATAAAAACAGCATCACATGTATAAGCACACATACAATGAGCACATTCAGTTCAGCACAGCTCGTTTCTGTTGCTCTCGCACAAAATAATGTCATAAAGCCATTATTTATGTTCTGAATCTAAAAAATGACTAGTAGTGTGTTTTACTTTGCTCCAAAGCACCACAGCAAAATAATGTACGCTTAAAAACTGGAAATCTGAAAAAACACAAGTGCATGCAACGTCCTAAAGTACTCCTGAAAACAACAGTAAAGTCTGACAGGTAAAAGCCCACAAGCTCTGACGACACCTCAACACCTTTTATTGACATCTTCAGCTGTTATTACACTGACTCAGTACTCACATTTTACTCTTTAGCAGTTTTTCTTTTCACTTTTATAGTGCTTTATTGTTTTAGTCAGCGGTCATCACAGCGGAATGAACCACCAACTATTTCAGCACATGTTTTACACGGTGGATGCCCTTTCAGGTGCAACCCAGTACTGGAAAACATCTATGCACGCACACACACACACACATACAATACACAATTTAGCTCATTCCATTCCCCTATAGCGCATGTGTTTGGACTGTGGGGGAAACCGGAGCACCAGGAGGAAACCCACGCTAACACGGGGAGAACATGCAAACTCCACACAGAAACACCAACTGACCCAGCCAGGACTCAAACCAGCGACCTTCTTGCTGTGAGGTGACAGTGCTAACCACTGAGCCACCAGCCATGTTGTTGTTATTATTATTATTATTATTATTATTATTATTATTAGCGTCTTTGTTAATTGTTATAAAGACATAAGAAATGTGTGTTGACACCTTCTGATGAACATATCTTTACTATAACTATAATTACTTTTCTATAAATAACTAGTGTGAAACTAGGTGAACCAGGATTAAATGCATTATTATTGTTGCCGTTTTTTTTTTTTTTTTGGTCTGGATCAAATAAACCATCATAACCAACTAAAAAAAAAAATAATAACATGGGATAATTACAGTAAACCACACCTGACCCTGGACCACAACACCAGAATCATAATCATTACAAAACAATTAAAGTTCATGTTCCATGAAGACATTTTATACATTTCCTACTGTAGATATATCCAAAATTAATTTTTGATTGGTAATAATGCAGTGTTTTTGAGCCATACTATAGTATAATACTGGAAATGATCTGTTGTGGTGATTCTACAGTTGCTATGGTAACACGGCAACTACAGTAATTAAGCTGTTGGGGTGATTCTACAGTTGCTATGGTAACACAACAACTACATTAATTGATATGTTGTGGTGATTCTACAGTTGCTATGGTAACAACAACTACAGTAAATAATCTGCAGTGGTGATTCTACAGTTGCTATAGTAACACGACAACTACAGTAATTAATCTGTTGGGGTGATTCTACAGTTGCTATGGTAACACAACAACTACATTAATTGATATGTTGTGGTGATTCTACAGTTGCTATGGTAACAACAACTACAGTAAATAATCTGCAGTGGTGATTCTACAGTTGCTATGGTAACAACAACTACAGTAATTAATCTGCTGTGGTGATTCTACAGTTGCTATGGTAACACGGCAACTACAGTAATTAATCTGTTGCTGTGGTGATTCTACAGTTGCTATGGTAAAAACAACTACAGTAATTAATCTGTTGCTGTGGTGATTCTACAGTTGCTATGGTAACAACAACTACAGTAATTAATCTGTTGCTGTGGTGATTCTACAGTTGCTATGGTAACAACAACTACAGTAATTAATCTGTTGTGGTGATTCTACAGTTGCTATGGTAGCACAACTACAGTAATTAATTGGTTGTGGTGATTCTACAGTTGGTATGGTAACACAACAACTAAAGTAATTAATTGGTTGTGGTGATTCTACAGTTGCTATGGTAACAAAAAACTACAGTAATTAATCTGCTGTGGTGATTTTACAGTTGCTATGGTAACAGGACAACTAAAGTAATTAATCTGTTGTGGTGATTCTACAGTTGCTATGGTAACACTGCAACTACAGTAATTAATCTATTGGGGTGATTCTACAGTTGCTATGGAAACACAACAACTACAGTAATATAAACAACTGAGCCATTACTGTAGATTTCTACAACTATAGGGTATATTACACTACAATACACCACAATTTACTGTAGTAAAAACTAAAGTGTACTAAAGTATTTATTACACAGTTCAAGTGCTGTAATACAGTATATGCAGTATAATACACTTCACTGTAGTATGGTTGAAAATGTGGGATGCTTCATTAATTTTAAGTCAGCGTTTCTTCCAAACACTTCGTCCCCTCTCTCTCTCTCTCTCTCTCTCTCTCTCTCTCTCTCTCTCTCTCTCTCTCTCTCTCTCTCTCTCTCTCTCTCTCTCTCTCTCTCTCTCTCTCTCTCTCTCTCTCTCTCTCTCTCTCTCTCTCTCTCTCTCTCAGTGTGTGTAAACCTAACTTAACCACTCCTGACAGCATCCGACCACAACAGTCAACAACCTTCCCACCGCAAACAGAGCAGGAGATCCTGATGGAGGAAACCAGAGAGACGGAGATAAACCTCTGAAACCACTAATCACATTACAGAGAGCGCCGGAGACAGGAAACTGTGGCTCACGGACAGGAAGTGACATCACAACCTGAAAGTCCCACATGAGCACTAAAGCTAAAGTCCCTTTAAAGCAAGTCACTCCGTCCTTTAGCCACCGGTCTCTGGAGGTTTTGTAAAAGGATGTCTGGAGATGAATGTGTTTGAGGCTTTCAGGAGGAGGACAGTTGGTTCATAAATCAGAGCTCATGCGGATCAATGAGTGACACTTGATTTGTAGGAAAGGGCAAACGACACAGTAAAGAAAGCTTGAAATGGACATCTGTGAAGCAAAATGGCAGAATAAACCCCTCTGCACAATGCTAGAGGGAGGGTAGCGGTCGCCAGGGTGTTGCTATGCAGCTGCTCGGTTTCCAAGCCATTCATTTTGTAGTTGTTTTTTAAAATATGATCTCCAACAAAAGAAAAGGCTTTAATGAAGCAGTTTGGAATAATAACACAAATTATGACAAGTAACCTCATAAAATAAATGTTTGTATGTGCACTGTGGGACAATTTTATCTTCAAATATTTACTTTTTTAAGTGTCTCCGCCTTCTTAATCATAGCAATTTTTGTATCAATATCAATTTTCATGTGTGTGTGTGTGTGTGTGTGTGTTTACTCGACTAATGTAAATAAACATTTGCATAAAATAAACATTTTCGATATTACTTGTAATTACAGTAATATGAAACACTGCTCAGCTCTGTTCCATCAGTTATATTAGGGCAGATCAATCTGTAAAGCGCTGATGTCAGTGACGTCACTTCCTGTGGCGGGAAACTCTGGAAGGCGATGAGGCGTGTCGTTATTCTTCTCTCATTAAATTGAGTAAAATGTTGAGGATTCAGCAATAGTAGATTAATGATGTGTCGACTCTGATACTGTCATATTTCAGTCAATTCACTCTTTAAAAACTATAATATGACGAAAACACATATAATTGTGTGTTAGACGCTCTTGTGAAGGATAGCATCTGGAGATAAAGCACAACATGACGGAGAATGTCAACTCTTATCGTCGACTCTGTTATCGTCAACTCTGCTACCTTCGACTCTGTTATCTGTCGACTGTGATTTATGTCAACGGTAACAGAGTCGACCTAAAACAGAGTCGACAACTCGTCAAATCTGTCATCTGTTATCGTCGACTGTTATCGTCAACTGTTTTTACGTCGGCTCTGTTATCATCAGCTCTGTTATTGCCACCTCTGTTTTATGTCGACTCTGCTACCCTCAACTCCCCTATATGTTAACAATAACAGAGTGGACAATAACAGAGTCAAAGATAACAAAGTCAACGATAACAGTATTGACACAAAGTCGACATAAAACAGAGTCCACAGATCATCAAATCTGTTATCTGTCATCGTTATCGTCGACTGTTTTGTCAACTTTGTTATCGTCATAATCGTCAACTCTGTTATCGTCGACTCTGCTACCGTCAACTCCGTTATCGTCCACTGTTTTATGTTGACAAAAACAAAGTCTACGGTAACAGAGGTGACAAAAAATAGAGTCGATGATAACAGTCAACAATAACAAAGCCAACAATAACAGAGTTGACCTAAAACAGTCGACAGATCGTCAAATCTGTTATCGTCAACTGTTTTATGTCGGCTTTGTTATCGTCGACTCTTGTTATGGTCTTTATCGTCGACTCTGTTATGGCCGACTATTATTGTCGACTCCGTTTTATCGTCAACAGTTTTATCGTCAACTCTGTTAACGTCTTTATTGTCGACTCTGTTTTATCGTCGACTCTGTTTTATGTCGACTGCTACCGTCGACTGTGTTTTATGTTGACGAAAACAGAGTCGACAATAACAGAGGTGACAAAACAGTTAACATAAAACAGTCAACAGATCATCAAATCTGTTATCGTCGTTATCTTCGACTCTGTTTTATGTCGACTCTGTAATCGTTGTTATCGTCAACTGTTATCGTCAACTCTGTTTTATGTCGACTCTGTTTTATGTCGACTGTAATAGTTGTTATCATTAACTCTGTTGTCGTCGATCTGTTTTATGTCAACTCTGTTTTATGTCGACTCTGTTTTATGTCGACTGTAATAGTTGTTATCATTAACTCTGTTATCGTCGATCTGTTTTATGTCAACTCTGTTTTATGTCGACTGTAATAGTTGTTATCATTAACTCTGTTATCGTCGATCTGTTTTATGTCAACTCTGTTTTATGTCGACTCTGTTTTATGTTGACCCTGTTTCATGTCGACTCTGTAATCATTGTTATCGTTAACTCTGTTATCGTCACCTCTGTTATCTGTTATCGTCGACTCGGTTTTATGTCGACTCTGTAATCGTTGTTATCATCAACTCTGTTATCTTCAACTCTGTTTTATGTCGACTGTTTTATGTCGAATCTGTAATCGTAGTTATCATCAACTCTGTTATCGTCGACTGTTAGGGTTATCTTCAACTCTGTTTTATGTCGACTCTGTTTTCTGTCGACTCTGTTTTATGTCGAATCTGTAATCGTTGTTATCGTCAACTCTGTTACCGTCAACTCTGTTTCAAGTCGACTCCATTTTATGTCAATTCTGTTGTCGTCAACTGTGTTATTGTCAACTCTTATCGTCAACTCTGCTACCGTCAACTCTTGCTACCTTCAACTTTGCTAGTGTCATGTTATGTGTTCAGTATTTCTCTCTGCTCTGAGTTTGTTGTCCTCAAGCTCAAACTGCAGTGAGGTCATGACTGTGCTTTTACCCTGTTAAACTGTCAGTCAGGCCGTCGTCTGCTCTCTAATAACACACAGGACTTTGCTCTGCTTCTTGAATGTCTGAATGGACGAGACGCATTCCACAGATTTTCGCCATGTTTGTTTTACTGAGTCTAGCCCTTAAAGACAGACATGACCTTCCCAGGAACCCTCTCAGAAACACACCTCACCGCAGAACCACCTCACACGAACACTAGCAATGTTTCCATGCACCTATTTTAGGCACATTTTGGAATATTGCATAAAAATCCCAAAGAGTCGCCGCATTGTGTTCATTGCGTTTCGTCTTCTGAGGCTCAACTCATTTATTAGAGGAGAAAAAACACCACAGTGGCAAATCCCAATGCACCAAACTACACTTCTCTGAGGGTTATTTGTGCAAGTTTATCAGGATGATTTTGTTCTTATTGACTTTCACTGGATGGAAACGCTGCTTTATTCACTAATGTTCTATGCATTATTCCAAGTTAGGTCTTTAGATGGAAACATACAGTAGATATTGACCTGAAGGAAACCCTTTACTAATGCCTTGGTCTTCACGTGAATAATACAAATGCCATACTGCTGCGATCATGCATATATGGATGAAATGATGTTTATTCATCAGCCAGAGGGAAGTTTCTGGGTCTATTCCTGCACTTCAGAGCCTGAGTCAACTTTATAAATGGAAGGAATGTGTGTTGAGGAATCCGGGGAATGTAAATTGAGGGTTAATTATTGAGAGTCCCGGTTCACGAAACACTCATTTACCTTCACATTGTGCTGGAGCGAGCCCTTCAAAGCATTTCCGAAACCTAATCAGACCTCACAACTGGATCTGTGCAGGATGTTTCCCTCAGTCAACACCATCCCCATGTTATGAGTACGATACAAAAAGAGCTGTATCTGCATGCTCATTAGAGATCTGATCTGTGTCCAATCAGAGTTTGATAATGACTGGCTGTGCAGACTATTCTCGGATCTGATTTGTGCATCTTATTCTGATGATACACAGGGAAACTATTCGAGCAATGTTGCCGGGCAATATTTTCAAGCGATGTTGCTTGGCTACTTTTCTATTAAGAGTGGGCAACAATATTGTATCTGTATCTCAATTGGCGTCTATTTAAGGCATCATTTCCCAAAGTTGCTCAGCAATATTGCTCATAAAGTATCATCAGCATTATGAGCTGTTTACATCTTGCAAGGGCAAGTTTGTTTGTTTTTTCGGAGGCGTGCAGTTGAAAACATCTCAACTTTTCAAAATGCCCTGAGCGCACTGCAAGTCATGTGACTAGAACTAACCAATTCAAACTTTGTATGAAATACACACATTTCAGTGATAACGTTAGACTAATTACCTTAGACCAGAGATGCCTAAATTAGGGCCAGCGAGCCAAAGTTGGCCCATGCTAACCTTTGATTTGGCCCACCATCCCATCTGAGAAGAGAGGGAGGATGATTTAGAGACTGCCATTTCTAATTTAATACAACCTTTTCTTTGTTTGTGTTTGTTTTATTGCTGAGCTACAAAAAACTAATTAAAATATGAAATGTTACAATGAAATAAATCAGATTTTAGTCAAACGTACATTCTGTCATGCGACGGATAGAAGACAATGCAGAGACATCAGTAACCAAATGAAGGCAACGGCAGATTCTGCTTGACTAGCATATTCAGCACGGAACTCCACTGTGCAGTGGCGGATTTAGGCATGGGCAATGTGGGCGATTGGCCAGGGCGGCATCTTGCTAGGGGCGGCATGTAGACATCCTCCATCCCTAATACCCCACCAACCCCTGTTCTTCACTTTAGTCTGCGAAAGGGCGGCACGCACGCTGTTATCTTGCTAGGGGCAGCATGGAGACAACTACCGCCTGACAGCAAGAAGGTCTCTGGTTCAAGTCCCGGCTGGGTCAGTTGGCATTTCTGTGTGGAGTTTGCATGTTCTCCCTGTGTTGGCGTGGGTTTCCTCCGGGTGCTCCGGTTTCCCCCACAGTCCAAACACATGCGCTATAGGGGAATTGATGAACTAAATCGGCCGTAGTGTATGAGTGTGTGTGTGAGAATGAGTATGTATGGGTGTTTTCCAGTACTGGGTTGCGGCTGGAAGGTCATCCGATGCGTAAAACATATTCTGGAATAGTTGGCGGTTCAATCCATTGTGGTGACCCCTGATAAATAAGGGGCTAAGCCGAATGAAAATGAATGAATGAATGAATGAATGTATTAGTTTCCTGATGCTGTTTGCTGTTCTGAATGGACAAACTCAAGTAAGTTAGTGTTAAACTTAAATTTAAATTAAAGCTTCCTTTTAACACGTCTAAAACAAACATTAAGTCGAAGACAAAATGATCAGCCCTCCTGTGAATTTTTAATTCAAATAATTCTGAAGTAATATCAATAATAAGCTGTTTAAGTGCTTTCCGCAGCAGGTCACTAGACGGAGAGTCTGAATAACGCTTCAGATTCAGACACAGTGTGAATTCAGACTGATAATGGATTGTCTTTGTGGCCGGTACACAAAAGCCCCCTGTGCCTGCAAAATCAGACTATTCAACTGAAGTGGCTCACACTGAGATGTTCTCCTTATGGCATTGGAGTGTCGATGGAGTCGATGTGTCAGTTTTAACCTTCTGTGCCACTGTGACCCAGCTGGAGCGCTGCATTGTAAAGCTTAATGAGATGACGGAAACAAATCAATCAAGCACAGGACTCAATCCAGAATCACGTGTAAAATTTCAAGCATTTTTCCTTTATAGACGGGAATGACTGATAACAAATGTATTACTTACAGTAAACTGAATACATAATTATTGTAAAATAATGCAAAGTGCTTAAACTGGAAACATTTGATTTGGTTATGAATGGTTTTTTTACTTATTGCTAAACTGTTTAAACCATAACAGAGTCAATGGTAACAGAGTCGACGGTAACAGAGTCAACGGTAAAAGAGTCTATGATAACAGAGTCAACGGTAACAGAGTCTATGATAACAGAGTCAACGACAACAGAGTCTATGATAACAGTCGACAGTAACAGAGTCGATTACAGTCAATGATAACAGAGTCGAGGATAACAGAGTCGAGGATAACAGAGTCAACGGTAAAAGAGTTTACGATAACAGAGTCAACGACAACAGAGTCTATGGTAACAGTCAACAGTAACATGATAACAGAGTCGAGGATAACAGAGTCGTCTGTAACAGAGTTGACGGTAACAGTCGGTGATAAAAGAGTCTACGGTAACAGAGTTCACGATAACAGAGTCGATAGTAACAGTAGAGGATTACAGTCGACGGTAACAGAGTCAACGGTAATAGAGTCGACGGTAAAAGAGTCGAGGATAACAGAGTCGACGGTAACAGGGTTCACAGTAACAGACTCGACGGTAACAGAGTCGACAGTAAAAGAGTCTATGATAACGGAGTCAATGACAACTGAGTCTATGGTAACAGTCGACAGTAACAGGGTCAATAACATTTGATGATAACAGAGTCAAGGGTAACAGAGTCGATAGTAAAAGAGTCTATGATAGCAGGGTTGACGGTAACAGGGTTGACGGTAACAGAGTTGACGGTAAAAGAGTCTACGATAACAGAGTCTATGGTAAGAGTCGACGGTAACAGTTGACAGTAACAGTGTCGATAACGTCGATGATAACAGAGTCGAGAATAACAGAGACGAGGATAACATGCTAGACGGTAAAAGAGTCTACGATAACAGAGTCAATGACAACAGAGTCGATGGTAACAGTCGACGGTAACAGTCGACAGTAACAGAGTCGATAACAGTCGATGATAACAGAGTCAAGGATAACAGACTCGAGGGTAACAGAGTCGACAGTAAAAGAGTCTACGATATCAGGGTCGACGGTAACAGAGTCGACAAAAAAAAGAGTCTATGATAACA
Source organism: Danio kyathit (assembly GCA_903798195.1). Classification (NCBI taxonomy): domain Eukaryota; kingdom Metazoa; phylum Chordata; class Actinopteri; order Cypriniformes; family Danionidae; genus Danio; species Danio kyathit. The sequence goes on from LR812527.1 coordinate 990,015, forward strand.
GAGTCAAAGACAACAGAGTCTATGGTAACAGTCGACGGTAACAGGGTCGATAACAGTCGATGATAACAGGTCAAGGGTAACAGAGTCGACAGTAAAAGAGTCTATGATAGCAGGGTCGACAGTAAAAGAGTCTACGATAACAGAGTTGACAGTAACAGAGTCGATAACACTCGATGATAACAGAGTCGAGAATAACAGACACTAGGATAACAGAGACGAGGATAACATGGTAGACTGTAAAAGAGTCTACGATAACAGAGTCAATGACAACAGAGCCTATGGTAACAGTCGACGGTAACAGAGTCGATGATGACAGAGTCGAGGATAACAGAGTCGAGGATAACAGAGTTAACAGTAACAGAGTCAACAGTAAAAGAGTCTACGGTAACAGGGTCGACGGTAACAGGGTCGACGGTAAAAGAGTTTACGATAACAGAGTCAACGACAATAGAGTCTATGGTAACAGTCGACGGTAACAGAGTCGATAACAGTCGATGATAACAGAGTCTAGGATAACAGAGTCAACGACAACAGAATCTATGGTAACAGTCGACAGTAACAGAGTCGATTACAGTCAATGATAACAGAGTCGAGGATAACAGAGTCGAGGATAACAGAGTCAACGGTAAAAGAGTTTACGATAACAGAGTCAACGACAACAGAGTCTATGGTAACAGTCGACAGTAACAGAGTTGATTACAGTCAATGAAAACAGAGTCGAGGATAACGGAGTCGAGGATAACAGAGTCGAGGATAACAGAGTCAACGATAACAGAGTCGACATTTTCCATCATGTTGTGCTTTAGCTCCAGATGCTAACCTCAAACCAGACTCCACATAGCGTGTCTAAAACACAAATTTATGCATTTTCATCATATTAACGATAATTGAAGCTGAATGTATGATTCAGGAGGCAGTCTAAAATAGCTAAAGTCCCTAAATACATACCAACATTATTTCGTTTAGATATAACAATATAATTTGTGATTTTATTTAAAACTGTTTCATAAAAAAAATGTTTTTGAAAAATCATTATAAGGTTAACAATAGCGGCTTATTAGCGTTAAGGTTAGGGCTATGGTTAACCCTAGGAGATGCAACATGTACAAGCAAAGCTAGAATCCATATCAGCCATATGTTGTTCACTGCATAAATATAAACACATTGATCAGTGAGATTCTCTACGCTGACCTCTGACACACACACACACACACACACACAGAGAGAGAGAGCATCACATGGCCAGTCCGCAATCACACATCTCATTTACCAGGACAGCAGCATTGAGAGAAGCATCTCAACAGTCATGTGTGAAACATTCCCCTCAGTAATGCAGCTTTTATTGTACTCCGCAGAGCGATGTCAGGTGATTGTGTTTAGTCTGCTGGACGGATCATGTGTTGTGTGTTAACAGGACAAGCTGGAGTCCTCCGGCCTGAAGCGGGAGTCTGAAACAGTGGCCGAGAGAGCTTAATGTGCTGCAATTGGAGAAAACACACCAGCAAATTGAGAAAAGATAGTCAAGCTAATATCTGTTGCTCTTACAACTGGCATTGACGACAAGACTTTTGGATATAATATATATATATAATGTTCATTCATTCATTTTATTTTCAGCTTAGTCCCTTTATTAATCTGGGGTCGCCACAGCGGAATGAACCACCAACTTATCCAGCATATGTTGAGCCTGTATATTATGTCCTTATTTCTGATTGTCAGTATTCTGTGCTGTGTTGCTCTGGCTGTGGTCGTCAGCAGGCAGAGGATGTGATTGGCTCTCTGCGGGCCAATAAGAGGCCGTCGTGCGTTTCTGTGCCCTGCTGAGGTTGTGTGTGTGTGTGTGTGTGTCTGAAGCAGCAGATGGAGACGGTGAGGGATTCTGGACACTGACGGACACTGCTGAGATCAAAGCACAAGCACATCCTCGCAGCATACGTGTGTCTGACTGTGAGTGTGTGTGTGTGTGTGCAATATGTGTGTCTATGTGTATGCATATGTCTGTGTGTATGTGTACAACCACGGCCCACCACTAATTTGTATTGCCGAATCCTCAACATTTCACTCAAATTAATGAGAGAAGAACAACGACATGCCTCATCGCCTTCCAGAGTTTCCTGCCACAGGAAGTGACATCACTTGGAGAAAGTCACATGCTTTTTCTATCAGCGCTTTACAGATTGATCTGCCTTTATATAACTGATAGAACAGAGCTGAGCAGAGAGACACACACTAAATGTGTTTTATATTACTAAAAATGGAGAATAATAATACCCAAAATAGCTATATGAGTCTTCAAGTTAATATTTTCAAGACTAAATACATATATAAACATTATTTAGTTCATATGCACACATAAAATACACTCTAGTGGGCTACTGTTAAAGCTTTAGTGGTACAGATTGTCGAATACCTAACGCATCATCTACTGTGTACTACTACAGTATAGTAAATATTCTGCACTGTGCTTTTCTGGAGGTGAAATGAGCTCATGTTTTCACCTTAAAAGACTCTTTGAGTGTGAGTCTTTTTATTTTGACTCATGGCACACACACAGTGAGCGCGCGCCGTGTGTTTTATGTGCTGTGAGATTTACAGAAACACACACACTCTGAAAACACTTGTTCAGTCTGACGCGGCACTGAAGCGAGAGCCAGGAGAGGAACTCAAATGTGCACCAGCAATCTGCTCATCACCGGCTTTCAATCACACACACACACACACACACACACAGAGAGAGAGAGAGAGAGAGAGAGAGACACACACACACACAACCACACAGAGAGAGAGAGAGACACACAGACAAACACACAAGACACACACACACACAATCACACACAGACACACACAGGGGCCCTGCCAGCTATAAATCAATCCACTACAAAGAAGCACAGAGCTCTGAAAGAACTAAACAGCTCCGGAGAGAAAAACACCAACACACACACACACTAAATCTCTTCATACACACACACACACACACACACACACACACACACACACACACACACACACACACACACACACACACACACACACACACACACTCACAAGAGTACTCTTCCCAAACCTGGAGAAACATTTTAGGTTTCATTCAATGCTGAAAAAAAATCAAGCACACACACACACACACACACACACACACACACACACACACACACACACACTCACACACTCACACACTCACACACTCACACACTCACACACTCACACACTCACACACTCACACACTCACACACTCACACACTCACACACACTCTGCATCCCTCATGAAATAATCCCTTTAAACAAAAACAATACAAACATCTACTGTCGTGTGTGGATGATTAGTTCATTTGAAGTGTGCTGCTGTAGAACAACAGATCTTGACTGAGTCTAGTTTATTTGTAATGTAAACGTTGTAAAACACAACTGTTAGTGTATTTCGTGAACTTTTATGTGCTAAATTGGAACAACATTTAAGTTGGAGCCTTTAGGTGTTAATATGTCTCTTTAAAGACACAATATGGACCTTTAGGTGCTATTATGTATCTTTACTGCAAGATGTGGAACCTTTAGATGCTAATAAGTATCTTTAAGGTGCAATATGGACCCTTTAGGTGTTATTGTGTATCTTTAGGGCACTATATGGACCTTTAAGGTGCAAAATGGACCCTTTAAGCGCTAATATGTATCTTTTAAGGTGCATTATTGATACCTTAGGTGCTAATATGTATCTTTAAGCTATATGTGGACCCTTTTGATGCCAATTTGTATGTTTAGGGCACTATATGGACCTTTAAGATGCAATATGGACCCTTACACTGCTAATATGTATCTTTTAAGGCACAATGTTGACCTTCTGGTGCTAATAAGTATATTTAAGGCACAATGTGGACACTTTAGGTGTTATTATGTATATTTAATAAACTATATGAACTTTTAAAGGTGCAATTTGGGTCATTTAGGTGCTAATATATAACTTTAAAGCACAATATGGACCCTTTAAGCACTAATAAGTCTCTTTAAGGCACAATATGGACCCTTTAGGTGCTATTATGTATCTTTAAGGCACAATATGGACCCTTTAGGTGCTATTATGTATCTTTAAGGCACTATGGACCTTTAAGGTGTGAAATGGACCCTTTAGGCACTAATATGTACTTTTTAAAGCACAATATGGACCCTTCAGGTGCTAATGTGCATCTTTAAGTTGCAATATTGACCCTTTAGCTGCTAATATGCATCTTTAAGGCACAATATAGACCCATTAGGTGCTATTATGTATCTTTAAGGCACTATGGACCTTTAAGGTGTGATATGGACCCTTTAGGCACTAATATGTACTTTTTAAAGCACAATATGGACCCTTCAGGTGCTATTATGTATCTTTAATGTGCAATATGGAACCTTTAGGTGTTATTGTATATGTTTAGGACACTATATGGGCCTTTAAGGAGCAATTTGAACCCTTTAGGCACTAACATGCAACTTTAAGGTGCAATATGGACTCTTTAAGTGCTAATGTGAATCTTTTAAGGTGCAATATTGACACCTTAGGTGCTAAAATGTATCTTTAAGCTAGATGTGGACCCTTTTGATGCCAATTTGTAACTTTAAGGCACAATGTGGACTCTTTAGGTGCTAATAAGTATATTTAAGGCACAATGTGGACTCTTTAGGTGCTAATAAGTATATTTAAGGCACAATGTGGACACTTTAGGTGCTATTATGTATATTTAAGAAACTATATAAAACTTTAAGGTGCCATTTGGGCACTTTGGGTGCTAAATATATATCTTTAAAGCACAATATGGACCCTTTAAGCACTAATAAGTATCTTTAAGGCACAATATGGACCCTTTAGGTGCTATTATGTATATTTAAGGTGCAATATGGGACCCCAAGTGCTATTTTGTATCTTTAAGCCAATATATGTAACTTTAAGACACAATATAGACCCTTCAAGCACTAATATTTATCTTTTAAGGCACAATATAGGTGCTAGTATGTATCTTTACTGTGAGATGTGGAACCTTTAGGTGCTAATATGTAACTTTCAGACCCAATATGGATCCTTTAAGCGCTAATATGTATCTTTTAAGGTGCAAGATTGACACTTTAGGTGTTTTTATGTATCTTTAAGCGAGATGTTGTAGACCAAGGGTCACCAAACTTGTTCCTGGAGGGCCGGTGTCCTGAAGATTTTAGCTCCAACTCTAATCAAGCATACCTGAACAAGCTAATCAAGGTCTTACTAGGTGTACTTGAAACACCCAGGCAGGTGTGTTGAGGCAAGTTGGAGCTAAACTCAGCAGGGACACCGGCCCTCTAAGACCGAGATTGGTGACCCCTGTTGTAGACCCTTTAGGTGCTACTAAGTATCTGTAAGGCACAATATAGACCCATTAGGTACTATTATGCATCTTTTAAGGCACACTATGGACCCTTTAGGTTCTAATACTGTATATACTCTTTAGGTACAAAAGTGCACCTTTTGAAAACACCAACAGGCTAAGTCCAGTTGTACAATAAATGTGGAATAACAGACCAGAGGTTATTTAGTATGGCAGCTCGTTTAGTTTTGAATCAGACCCATGTATGATTTGATTTTGCTGCAGATGATGTGAAACCCAGGAAAGCGGCAGTACACTGACAGAATCCATTTGGTGAAGGTCCAAACAACAGGTTTTTAGTAAGAGATCAGTGACCCTCTGAAAGCGCTGAGAGACTCCATTAGCCTGAGCTGAGCAGTAGAAACACTGCTAAATTAAACATGACCAGCCCCAAAATACAAAAGAGCCGCCAGTCTGCTGTGAGAAGTGTGAAGATGGCCTAAATGTAGGGCTGCACCATAGTTTAGATAAGTGAAATAATCTAGTTTTTCGTTTTGACATAAGATTATTTTGTAGATTATGGAAAAAACTCACTTCATTTTGACTCATTATCTCTTAAAACAAGGCAATATGTTTTACTTGTCTAGAAAATGCTTCTTGATTTAAGAGTTTGTAGATATTTGGACTAGAAACAGGACAAAACCTGAGGTGAGAACAGAATTTTTTGCAGTGTAGCGTGCGTTAGCATAGCATGCGGTGGGATGCTCGAGGGTTGGAAAGAGAAGAGCCCTGCATCAACAAACACAACACAAGCCATAAAACACAAACACACACACACACACCTGAACACAGCACACAGCGTGAGGCGCGCTGCTCTCCAATCTTCCCATGCTTTCAACCACAGGCTTAAAAAATTTATGACCCCTCAGAAAATCTATTCTCCACAGCCGCAGGCGAGAGCGGAGCGAATCTGGCATGATCTCTGGCCTCAGACCAGCGCATTAGCGTTTACACTGCTGACGGTGTCTGTGTGTGACGACAACACACTTTCTGTCCTTACAGAGAGTTCACAAATACAGCAAAACTACTTCATGCTAATGTCTGGAAAACATGATGTAGTGAAGGATTAGAGGGGAGATATGATGTGATGTGTGAGTATCTCCAGCAGCCTCTAATGAAGATGAATGAAATGTGTTTGTTCTAATCAGACTTGATAAAAACAGTCTGCAGAAACACTTTTGATTGATATTCTCCCTTTGTACGTGACTCCACATGGTAAAGAGAGAAGAGGGAAAAAAAAAAAAAAAAAAAATTCGCAAAAAAAAAAGAAAAAAATCGAAAAAACAAATCGAAAAAAATCTACCTGGGAAAATGAGATCGATGAATGTCAATTTTGATTATTTTTCGATTAATCGCCCAGCCCAACGCGCTTGTATCATCCACTCGACCACATTATACACAGAGTTTTGAAAAATCTTCAGCCTGGCCAGAGTTTTCAGAACGTTTTGCTTTCAGTCACCCGATACTGCGATACCACGTATTGGTTTGGTACTTTAACAGGTTCTCTTATCGGTACTTTTTGTAGTGTTTTTTTAACGAAAAAACAAAAAACAAATTGAACAGAATTAACAACAGTTTCTTTTATTATTACGTTTTTAATGTAAAATAAAAACAAAACCAATAATTGTAAAACAAATAAATATTTTTTTTCTGTAAAAGAATGTAGAAAAAAATCTTTTTCTGGAGAAACATCAACATGTTTGCCTTTTCTGGCAGAAGTCGGGATCTTTCTTGGTGTATTGTGCTTTCTGCAGTTATAAACTGTCTCTTTGAGCTGCAAAATGCAGTATGAGATAATGTTTATGATTTTTATTAACACATTCACATAAATAAGTTAACGGTGTTTTGGGAGTTAACTGTGTTTTGGAGCATCTTGCAATGTAAAAATAAGCTGTTTTTTTATAATTTTTTTAACAAGCAGTTTACTCATAGGCTATTTTTGTAAATACAGCTGTTGTTATAGCATTTTTAATGTTTAAGATTTATTTAGGCTACTGCAAAAAAAATACTGTTTTCATTGTAACCGAAGGTGTGTATTTATTTAACTATTAATATGATACTAATTTAGGTGATTGACTGCTTGCATAACAATGTGGATGATGTAACGTTACCGTTAGTAGCTAGGCCAACACAATCTCACAGCAATTCGTAACGTTTTGAATTAGTGGCTAATTCGTATGAATTCATACAATCTAATTTGTACAAATTAGTACGATTTGCTCATCACCCAATGACGGTTGGGGTTAGGGGTGGCGTTAGGTGTCACGCCTCCTTTTTAAAATCGTGCAATTTCGTACAACTGAACTCGTACGAATTAGCCACTAAACTGACAAAACGTAAAATACTTACGTTTCCTCGTGAGATCAGGCTGGCTATGCAGTCAAAAATCTTTCATTTGTCTTTCTGCAGTTAATGCACATTTGAAAGATTCTTTCATTTAGCCAGATTTCTTGCGTTTCCGCTTATACAAAACAAACACCTTTTGTGTTTGTTGTAACGGGCATTGTCACTGTCCACTCGGTAAATACAACCCGTTTGGTTCAGTCCGCAAGCTTACAAGCTGTATGTGTGTGCGAGTCTGTGTCGCAAGCTATGTGTGTACGCTTAGCGCGAGCCTCTGATGAGTGTGCGCGCACAGCTGGGAACTGTAAAGGCTTTTATACTTGAGGCACTCGCCGGAAACATGAGCATTTCTCATGTGAGATCGCCAACTGTGCAGACGAATATCAAATATGGTAAATTAGGAAAGGTTGGTCAATTGAATTATGCTACTGTAAGTAATGTTTATATAGCAATAATTCTCCAGTACCGATAGCAGAACCGTTAACGTCAGAGCTTATCGATACTTCGGTCTTTTATAATGTAGCACTGATACCGATAAAGTACAGAGTTTCGGTACCCATCCCTAGTTTTCGTATAGACAAACAGTAAAACCACATAGAAAAAAGGACTGAGGCTTACAATGCAAATCCAATTAGATCCACTTGCTTGATTAAAGCATAAACAACACATACATTTATCTAGTAAAAGACAGAAAATATGCCTTTACAAACAGAGCCTGACAGCAGAGGCAGGAGTGCAGAAATGAGCACGGAGAGCGGGCGCGAGTTATCAGGAGGAGCAGAGTCTCGCCACAGGAGTTAATGCACACTATTTGTCTTCTTGCACTCGTTTACGCCTCATCTGTCCATCGCTGATCCTGATCCAGGTCAACAGCTCCACACGTCTGCATGAGTCCACAGAAACACACGGATCACGACACCACACAGCATTATGGACATGTACAGCTGACCTGACATCAGCAGAACACATTCGGTGCACAACAGGCTTTCATAATCAATCTAAATGTGCTTTAGATATTTCTATGAATGAGCAGATCATATGGGGATTTGACAAATATCTTATTTGCAGTTTGTAAAATCATCTGCAAAGTCCTTTCCATTAAAAAAAGTGTGTGATACTTGAGGGGCACCTATTATGCAAAAATGACTTTTATGTGGTGTTTAACCCCAGTTGTGTGTCAGCAGTGTGTGGATATCTCCAGCCTCTAATGGTTAACATGAATGAATTGTGTTTGTTCTAATCAGACTTGATGACAACAGCCTGCAAAAACACCTTGATTGACATTCTTCCTTTGTATGATGTCATCAGAGGGGGAAAGCCCCGCCCACTAGTGCCCATCTCTCCATCTCATTAGCATAAACAGCAGCCCTGAGTGAGAAGCAGCCGTCTGTCCATTAGCCATTAGAGTGTTTGAGCTGCTGAAGATAATGTCAGCATAGACTAAAAGGATCATTTTTTGGAGTACTGTAGCTTTAAGAAGCATGTGACCAGCTCTATAGGGAGTTTCTCTGGGAGAGCCAGAATGGTCGTTCTATGGAAGTCTGTATGTTTATAATTATCAGTGTGAATCTGAGACGTGCTCCTCCAAACAGTCCTCTCAGTTCAGACCTGAAGGTGTTTCTTCAGCACCTGACAGGCAGACAGATCTCACTGAAGGAGGTGTGTTCAATCACACCTGTCTCTGTCACACACTAAAAAAACAGGGAAAACCAAACTGAGCTAAAACTGGAACATCCAAAACAGTACAAAAGAGGAATAAATGTATTAGTTTCATTATTCATTAAGTCTACCTCACATTAATTAATCCTCAAATATCAGATGTTTAATAGAAAGATGAACCACACACAAACTCCAGGTGATGGTCTACAGTATATCACTACAACACATTCATTGTGCCTACAGAGATTTGTTCAAACCATGAGCCAAACCAACCAACACACATGAAAACAAATGCTGAAGTATTTTTCAATTATATTGTAGTGAAGTACTTGAATTAAACTGTTGTGGTGATTCTACAGTTGCTATGGTAACACAACAACTATAGTAATTAATCTATTGTGGTGATTCTACAGTTGCTATGGTAACACAACAACTATAGTAATTAATCTATTGTGGTGATTCTACAGTTGCTATGGTAACACAACAACTACAGCAATTAATCTGTTGTGGTGATTCTACAGTTGCTATGGTAACACAACAACTATAGTAATTAATCTATTGTGGTGATTCTACAGTTGCTATGGTAACACAACAACTATAGTAATTAATCTGTAGTGGTGATTCTACAGTTGCTATGGTAACACAACAACTATAGTAATTAATCTATTGTGGTGATTCTACAGTTGCTATGGTAACACAACAACTACAGCAATTAATCTGTTGTGGTGATTCTACAGTTGCTATGGTAACACAACAACTATAGTAATTAATCTGTTGTGGTGATTCTACAGTTACTATGGTAACACAACAACTACAGCAATTAATCTGTTGTGGTGATTCTACAGTTGCTATGGTAACACAACAACTACAGCAATTAATCTGTTGTGGTGATTCTACAGTTGCTATGGTAACACAACAACTACAGCAATTAATCTGTTGTGGTGATTCTACAGTTGCTATGGTAACACAACAACTACAGTAATTAATCTGTTGTGGTGATTCTACAGTTGCTATGGTAACAACAACTATAGTAATAATCAGTTGTGGTGATTCCACAGTTGCTATGGTAACACAACTACAGTAATAAATCTATTGTGGTGATTCTACAGTTGCTATGGTAACACAACAACTATAGTAACAATCTGTTGTGGTGATTCCACAGTTGCTATGGTAACACAACTATAGTAATTAATCTGTTGCAGAGATTCTACAGTTGCTATGGTGACAACAACTATAGTAATTAATCTGTTGCGGTGATTCTACAGTTGCTATAGTAACAGCAACTACAGTAATTGATCTGTTGTAGTGATTCTACAGTTGCTATGGTTACACAACAGCTATAGTAATAAAAACAAATGAGCCAATACAGTAGTATCTAGAACTATAGTCTTTATTATACTAGTATATACTATTATACTACTGCTCTTCATTATACTACAACACACCCCAGTTTACTGTACTATGGTATTTAATACAGTATATCACTATTCACTATAGTTATTCCTACAGTATCCTGGAGCAATCGTTAACAAAGGGTTGTGGATACTATATTATACACAGTAAAATAGACTTTACTGTAAACAGTTTAGTATTTATTATACATTACTACAGTATGTTTTCATGTGGGCAAAGCAAAGATGTTTATGGAAGTCAGTCAGAAAGACAGTGATACAACCTTCCAATGTCAAAACAAATGAAAGTGTAATGTAGCCTTAAATGTTTTATTTAGACTTGTTTACAATCATTTTGTACAGAAAACCCCCATTAAACTGTCATTCAAGTCTAAAACAACATGAATCATCTGATGAAATATCAAAATACTCTGCCACAAAATACTCAATAATTGTCATTTTAAATCTTTATTTTCCGCAACTATACTTCAAAACACTGAGTTGACCAATTTGTCAGCAAGATTTTATTAATTCTGTTAATGCAGTATATTGTTGGTGCTTCATGTGAAAGGACGGTTCTTTTGGTAAGATTTGCATATTGCACTTCTCTGATTGGTTGTTTTTCATACATACATTTGAGGGTAAACTTAGGCTGCGTCCGAAACCGCCTACTACTCAGTAGGTACTGCATTTGAGTTTAAACGTGCTACTCGGCCGTTAGAAAAGTACGTTCTATACAGTATGAATGTAAGAAGTATGAATGGAATTCGGACGTACTACATCCGCCATTTTGTCATGGTCACGTGACCTACCCGCGTCAGTTGCGTCGATTTACTCCCATTCATGAATTCTCTCGTGGGGCATCATGGGATAGCGCAGCGTGCATGGCATGCGCACTTCAGAATCTCACCGGAAGTAGTAAGTCTTCCGGGTACTTCTCGCATACTGATTTTCCAATTCTATGAATTCAGACATACTACTCGGCTCGCATACTGATTTTAGCGTACTGTATAGTATGGAAGTATGTGGTTTCGGACGCAGCCATAGGCTGCATTTACATGGCAGATCTTGATGGTCAATTCCAATTTTTTGACTGTAATCATTTTTTTTTTTGATGACCGTCTTACATCTTCTTTTAAAAGTGACTCGTATCCGATTGTCTGCATTTACACAACGCCAAAGGCGCAATGACACAGAAAAAAGAGCGGGCGCTGACTGACAGCTGATAATAAAAAAGCCCTCTTTTCTCCATTGCTGTATTTAATCTGTTTGCAGGGTTTCAGTTTGTTAAACTCTTTTTGACAGGTTGTTTTACTATAGTTTATGACAGAAAAGTCCTCATTTTGACATCTTTTTAAACCAGTAGGCATCTTAATCGTAATGTCCATGGCGTGATTTATGCACGTGATGTATGCAACAGTTTTATATTAGTTTATATTGGTTACGTGGCTGATATTGTGGAGTTTGCATGTTCTCCCCGTGTTGGTGTGGGTTTCCTCCGGGTGCTCCGGTTTCCCCCACAGTCCAAACACATGCGCTATAGGGGAATTGATCAACTAAATTGGCCGTAGTGTGTGTGTGTGTGTGTGTGTGTGAATGAGTGTGTATGGGTGTTTCCCAGTACTGGGTTTCCGCCTCCGCTAGGTAAAACTTGCTTGAATAGTTGGCGGTTCATTCCATTGTGGCGACAGCTGATAAATAAGGGACTAAGCCAAAGAAAAATGAATGAAAATCATCTGAAAGCTGAAAAAAAAAGATCTTTCCACTTGTGTCTTTACTGCGGTGTGTGTGTTCATGCTAGTGTTCACACCCTGTATTTCCGGCGTGGTTTTCTAGAAAGCAGGGAAACAGCACTGAGGTTTTAATGTGTTGTGGGTTTTATTGAACTACACGGAGCAGCATTATAACAGCCCAAAATGTGTTTAGCATTTACTTACTGTGTTTTTAAATGTTACAACATTGTTTGTTGTGAACACACGCCCTCTAGTGGAGAAAACGTACACACTCTGTTTTTAAATGTGTCATTCGTTCCAGAAATTCAAATGGTGCCAGAAATTGAACTAAGGGCGGCGCGGTGGCACAGTGGGTAGCGCTGTTGCCTCACAGCAAGAAGGTCGCTGGTTCAAGTCCCAGCTGGGTCAGTTGGCATTTCTGTGTGGAGTTTGCATGTTCTCCCCGTGTTGGTGTGGGTTTCCTCTTTGTGCTCCGGTTTCCCCCACAGTCCAAACACATGCGCTATAGGGGAACTGATGAACTAAACTGGCCGTAGTGTATGAGTGTGTGTGTGAGAATCAGTGTATATGGGTGTTTTCCAGCGATGGGTTGCAGTTGGAAGGGCATCCGCTGCGTAAAACATATGCTGGAATAGTTGGCGGTTCATTCCGCTGTGGCGACCCCAGATTAATAAAGGACTAAGCTGAAGGAAAATGAATGAATGAAATGTTGAGTTAAGGAACTACACCTTTGTTTGTTGTGAATATGCCCTCTATGTGCCAAAATTACACACTGTGCCTTTAAATGCACAATGAAACAAGGCCTGCGGTGCAGCATCACTAAACTAAACCTGATGACATCAGGAAAACAATGGCAGGACAGGAAGTTCTGCATACGCAAACAGGAAGCGGACAGCAGCTCAACTGTTTTCTGCTGCCCTGCTGTGTTTACTTGTGTTGTTCACTTGCATTATATATAAAAAAGGCGAACATTAAAGATAATCATGCGTGCATGTGTAGTTTTGTGTGTTTCTGTCCTGACAGGACGAGCTGCTGCTATTTTAGACTCAATCTGACTCCATTTAAAGACTGCAGCAGAGAAACGTTCCCTCCGCCGCTGGAGAAACTGGGTCTTCAGCAAACACGAGCACAAATGTGTATATAGGACACTTCAGCTTCAGCTCTGCACCTTTCAGACCCGAGTTACTGGTTTATATATGAAGAGTTTAGATGCAAAAACCTCGAAAAGCCGTTTAATATATTCTCTAAAATGAGTGTTTTTCTCAGACTCCTCTGTGTACGCTCAGTAGTTTACTTTTATAGTGACCAATAAGTTCTTTTCATTCAATAACTGAACATAAACAGAGGAGGCTGAGAAAAACACTCATTTGAGGAGAACATTTCAGACGACATTTAGAGGTTTTTGCATCTGAACGCTTCATTTCTTCTGTCTACATCAATGTGGTTAGTGAGGTTATTTTATTTATATTTACTTAATCAAAAATAAAGCAAAAATGTCTAATATTTTTAGAATTTAAAAGAAAATATATCAAAAAATATATTTATTTGTGTGATGTAACGCTGTATTTTCAGCATATCTGTCACACAATCCTTAATATAAACATAATAATAATAATAATAAATCACAGTAATATTAATAATAGTAATATTAATTATTATTATTATTATTTTTACTATTATTATTATTAATAATAATAATAATAATCAGATCAAGGGGTGTCATGGTGGCGCAGTGGGTAGCACGATCGCCTCACAGCAAGAAGGTCGCTGGTTTGAGTCCCGTCTGGGTCAGTTGGCTTTCAGTGTGGAGTTTGCATGTTCTCCCCCTGTTGGCGTGGGTTTCCTCCGGGTGACCCACAGTCCAAACACATGCTCTATAAGGGATTTAGTGAACCAAATTATTCGTAGTGTATGTGTGTGAGTGGGTGTTTCCCAGTGATGGGTTGTAGCTGGATGGGGATAAAACATATGCTGGATAAGTTGGCGGTTCATTCCATTGTGGTGACCCCTGATTAATAAAGGGACTAAGCCAAAAACAAAGTGAATGAACGAATAATATTAATACACAAAAAAAATGCCAGGCTATTTCTACCCAATTCTGGGTGTAATACAGACCAACCCAACTGCTGGGTTATTTTTTTATTAAATTATTACAACCAAATTGAACTCAATTAGTCCATATTTTACCCAATTTGGGTTTAAATAACCCAGCATTTCTTAGAGTGTATTAATTATGACGGTTGTTATTAATATTAATAATTGTAATTATGATTGTTATTATTATTAATTTGTATTATTATTAATAATATTTTATTGTTATTGTTGCTATTATGACTACTATGATAATTATTATTAATAATAAAAATAAGGCGACGCAGTGGCGCAGTAGGTAGTGCTGTCGCCTCACAGGTCGCTGGTTCGAGCCTCGGCTGGGTCAGTTGGCGTTTCTGTGTGGAGTTTGCATGTTCTCCCCGTGTTGGCGTGGGTTTCCTCCGGGTGCTCCGGTTTCCCCCACAGTCCAAGCACATGTGGTATAGGTGTATTGGCTAGGCTAAATTGTTCGTAGTGTATGAGTGTGAATGAGTGTGTATGGATGTTTCCCAGAGATGGGTTGCGGCCGGAAGGGCATCCGCTGCGTAAAACACATGCTGGATAAGTTGGCGGTTCATTCCGCTGTGGCAACCCCTGATTAATAAAGGGACTAAGCCAAACTAATGAATAATAATAACCAGAGTAATACTAATAATAATCCTAAAAATAATAAAAATTATTATTATTGTTATATTTTATTATAATAAAATAATAATTACTGTTATAATTATTATTAATTGTATTTATGAATATTATTAATCTGTAAAGTTCTACACTCACTTTTCATCAGTTTAGTGAATCCTGTCAAAAAAATTATTACTATAGTTGTTGTTACCATAGCAACAGTAGAATCACCACAACAGATTAATTACTACAGTTGTTGTGTTACCATAGCAACTGAAGAATCACAACTGATTAACAACGATAATGGTTGTGTTACCATAGCAACTGTAGAATCACCACAACAGATTAACTGAAATGCTTGACAATAGTACGGCTCAAAATCTGTAACTCAGGGTTCTGGACGACAAGGTTGAGGATCCAATTGCAGTGTCTTTTTTTATTGTCAGTGAGGCAGGCGAGGGTCAATCACAGGAGTAAACAGAATCATAAAGGGCAACACAAAAGAGTAGTCAAACGCAGGCAAGAGATCGGTTCAGGTGGCTAACAGCAAACATCAATAAACAAAGCGAGGGTCTGGAAACACGGCACAGAAAACACAACAAGGAAACCGCTTCGTGATGCTCGAGGTAAAACAAGACTCAGCCCGGTGAGTGTGTGTGCAGGTGTGGTGTGCAAATAGTCCAGGATATCAGTCCATGATGGGTTACCAGCTGTGTGTAATCAGTGGAAATGAGGAACCGGTGTGAGCGGGGTGCATGCTGGGAGTTGAAGTTCGTTAATCATGGCAGAATTGTAATTTCTAGTGGCTACAGATCGCTGGTGATCGTAACACAAACACTATAGTATTTTTCATGCTACAATAATGAAATAAAATAAAAACAGAGTATCACTGACTCCTGGATCTGTACTTACAGTGTACTGATAAATCATTACTGTATACAGGGTTTCTGCAGGTCAAACTGAAGACTTTAATACCCTTTTAAGACCATTCTAAATTAAATTTAAGACTTATACATGGCTAAACACTAAGGATTTTTGATAATGAGCCAGAATTGTTTTTGCTTGCCACAAAAATCAAATGTAGTTATTTCTTCGCTACATATTTTAATGAGTCAAAACTACAAAACTCTACTTGTACACACTTTTTTCAACAAACATGGTTTGTTTTTTAATGATAAGTTTAACATTGTTAAAAGTATATTTATTACAGAGAAAATTACATAAATAATCAAAAATATAAGCAGTGTTCGCTGGCTTTTGGTGCAAATGGATTGATTATAACTCCTATTCAACCTAAAGTGTTTCTGTTATAAATCCTCAAGTTTCATGTCTATTTATAAACTTTATGTCCTCAGTTTACACCGCTTTTGTGTAAATGGAAGATCATGTAAAGGGACATGTTGCTCTGTTATTATCATGAGTAAGCGTATAACTGTTTTTAGTTTAGGGACTAAATCAGAGAATTTGCTGCATCTCATTGCAATACAAAACTTTTATTTAAAAAAAAAAGGTTTTTGAAATTGAAGACAAGTTATTTAAGACCTATAACACCACATTAGTGTGAATTTAAGACTTTTTAAGGCCTAAAATGTTTTTAAGACCCCGTGGACACCCTGTTTTTATATGAGAACCTACAGGTTTATCAGTGTTTCTATCAGTTCAGGAAGATTTGCTAACCTCACGCACGAAACATCGCATGCAAAACACACCGTTGATCTCATCGAAAATTTCCACATCCAGAGAGATAAAACACACACACACACACACACACACACACAACAGAGAGAAAAATCCAGATTTTCCAGATGTGTTCATCTAAAACTCCGGTACATCTGAGCATGAGGATGAAGCTGCCAACAGCAGGACTAAACCAACAAATCCAGCACATCACACTGCAGAACATGCCTTTACTTTGAGTTTCTGCCACAAATACAAACACAAGGACAAATCAAAAAGCTTTTCCTTTCAGAAATAGTGAACCAAAATTAGATGAGTTTCCCCTTTAAACAAGCAGAATAATCTGACAATAGGGAGAGGAAAATAATCTTATTTAAAGCCAAAAAAAAGGTTATTTTATAGTAAAAACTCACTTCATTTTCACTCATTACTTCTGAAAACAGCACCACGTGTTTTGCTTGTCTAGAAACTGCTTCTAGATTTAAGGATTTGTAGGTATTTGCACTAGAAACGAGACTCTACACATCTTTGCAGTGCATCATTTTATTAGCCGCTG
>LR812527.1:1009957-1127457 GCA_903798195.1 Danio kyathit
CAATATTCTTGCACAAGTCACAATTGGGTTTCTATTCCGGTAACGGATGTAAACTTTAATGTATGCAAAACACTTTTGCTAAATAATAATAAATATAAGCATTCAGATTGACTGAGAATACATCAGTAAACAGCACCACTCTTCAAATCTTAAATTAAAATATTAAACAGTATTTAAATAACTGGTTTCATTAGGACAGTCAGTTCAGCACAACACTGCCCACATGTGGACAACACTGCACACTACAGTCACAGAGCCTCAGGAGCATCAGAATTGATACAATTGATACGGACATCATTATGATGAGAACAAAAACACACAGGGATCAGGTGATCACAATCAGCTGCCTTCAGTTTACCACAGTAACTGTAGATATTTACAGCGATTTGATTATCCCTGAACTCTCACGTGTGATCATCTACTAATTAAAGTATTTTTTTAAAGTTTATGTTCTTATAGTGGCTTGATTATCATAATAATATTGTCACTGTAGTTTATTTGTTTTCTCCATAAAGAGATCGACTGATTAAATCTGTCAACTATTCATTTTCTCTTATAATTTAATCCCATCCGAAGCTGCTTTTCTGAGTGTTGGGGGTGAATTATGTGTTTCATTCATTCGTTTACTTTCTTTTCGGCTTAGTCACTTTATTTATCAGGAGTCGCCACAGTGGAATGAACCGCCAACTTATCCAGCACCTGTTTTACGCAGCGGATGCCCTTCCGGCTGCAACCCAACACTGGGAAACACTCTTGCATTCACACTCATACACTACGGCCAATTTAGTTCATCAGTTCCCCTATAGTGCATGTGTTTGGACTGTGGGGGAAACCGGAGCACCCAGAGGAAACCCACGCCAACACGGGGAGAACATGCAAACTCCACACAGAAACACCAACTGGCTTAGCTGGAACTCGAACCAGCGACCTTCTTGATGTAAGGTGATCGTGCTACCCACTGAGCCACCGTGACGCCAAATTATGCATTTCTTAATTCTTCCTCTTTAAAATGCATTGATGCTGCTAAATAATGTTTAGGTCTGTGTATCTTAGGACTAAACACATGTTGGATGATGGGTTAATATGAAATAAAATAAATAATAACATTCTACACATAAAATAATGCAGATAATGACAATAGGTCAGCATAAATTATACCATGTTCATTCATTCATTTTCTTGTCGGCTTTGTCCCTTGCGGGGTCGCCACAGCGGAATGAACCGCCAACTTATCCAGCACGATTTTACGCAGCGGATGCCCTTCCAGCCGCAACCCATCTCTGGGAACTTCCACACACACATTCACACTCATACACTACGGACAATTTAGCTTACACAATTCACCTGTACCGCATGTCTTTGGACTGTGGGGGAAACCGGAGCACCCGGAGGAAACCCACGCGAACCCAGGGAGAACATGCAAACTCCACACAGAAACGCCAACTGACCCAGCCCAGCCGAGGTTCGAACCTGCGACCCAGCGACGTTCTTGCTGTGAGGCAACAGCACTACCTACTGCGCCACTGGGTTGCCCATTATACCATGTTTTCATATCTTAAATATTTGGAAGAAATATACAGACAACATCTCAATATATATATTTTCCACAATGTTTAAAGAGCGCCTATGATGGGTATTTGAAAATAATCTTCATGCAGTGTGTAACAGCTCTGAGTGAAGTGAAATATCCAGCTAAGGCTTCAATCTGAGAGTGCACCGTGTTTAAGACTACTGATTCATCTATAAAAGAGTCGACTCAAATGAGTGGTTCAAATGAATCGTCTTGGTTCGATACTGAATTTAAGCCCCGCCCCGACCCAGGAAAATTGAAACCCCCGGCCCCGCCCACAAACATTATAGAAAGAAGAAGAGGAAGACAAACACTGCAGCAGATCCCGGCTGGATCATGTGGTGAAGACGCTGAAGTGTCAGGGACAGTGTTATTTTCTCTACTCAAAGATCAGGCTGTGAAGAGTCAGCGGGTGAAGATTACGTCTGCAGAAATACCTCAGCATTATCGCCCCAGCCTTGTGCTGTGTTCCCGTCATTAATCTGACGAGTGCTTCAGCAGTCTACATGCTTACAACGGGGGATTCATCAGCTGTTTGTTAAAGGAAGGATCCGAAAAGACTCTTGATGTGTGGGACTATGTCAGATCTGGACAGGAACTTTACATTACACAGTTCATGGATCAGTTCCTTCCTCCATTTGACAAGAGTAAGTAACTTAAGTGTGATTAAAATGGCTCTAGCTTGCAAATGATGTATTTAATCGTGTTTTGTTACTTGTAACCGCTCCACGTGGCTCCTACAGTATCTGGTTAACTCATTATATTCTCATATGGCGTCTAAAACCATGTTGAAAATGCAACGCGTGCCGCTTTGTTTACAGATTTAAATGTCATTGCTATGCCCACCCATGCGCTGGTCAAGTTTCAAAATAGTTCAGCTTTTGCAGCTATATGGATCAATACTAAATGTGTGTCATGGTGAAGAGTAGAGTAATATGCTGGTGTTAAACTGCATTGCTTTAATGCACTCCTGCACCGCGCTCACACACACACTCGGCACTCTGACTATTTCAACTATGTTGATAAGCCATGGTGGGCGATTCTCTCCGTCTCGCACTGAACCCAGTCGACCAATCACAACAGACTGGATCATCAGACCAATCAAGGGAGGGATTTGTGAACAAATGAATCGCTGAACAAATCATATGAAAGTCATTAGGATAATTAGGTAAAGTTAAATGCAGATTATAGGACGATGAAAGTGTTTTTTGACCCTGCATGCAGATCAGCCTGTTGTTGGAGATTGCCAAAACTATAATTTGACCTTTTTTAATGCATAATTAAAATAAATGATGTTTTATTCTGACCTTTTGTCATTTTCTGCATTCTTTTTGTGGAAAGGGGGTTAAACTATAGTTATTATTGCTGTTGTTTTCTCATTTTTATGAACCCATCATCCAACATTAATTTAGTGCTTAGATACGTTATATTTTAACCTGTACATAATTGTCATTTTCTGCAAATAAATACTAACATATGATAATATTCTTATCTGAACATTTGAACACATGTTATCGGTAGTTAAAAATGTAAATATATATATATATATATGCATTGTTTACTACTGATAACATGTTTAAAATTGAAATGTTAAACAGTTTTCTCTGATCGGGCAAAGTAAAAATAATGACCGCAGTATTAATGCTGTAAAACAGGGTCATCTGTCGGTAAAGCGGAGTGTGTGTAGGTGAAGATCAGCACAGTGTTTATTCCTTCAGGTTCAGAGAGTACTGAGATCCTGCAGACTGACGGATGTGTTGATTTACTGCGCGGTTTACTGCGGTGTGCACATCTAACAGATCAGCCCGTCTGAAAACACACAAACACATTCATCATCACAGGGTGTAGATCTACTGAACGAGGCTTACTGACATGCATGTAGAGTTGAAGTCAGAATTATTCGCCCTGCTGTGAGTTTCTTATTCAAATATTTCCCAAATGATGTTTAACAGAGGGAAGAATTTTCCACAGTATTTCCCATAATATTCTTTCCTCTGGAGAAAGTCTTATTTGTAATCCCTCTCTGAAGACACGCACAAAGGGAGACTGTCAATCAGAGTGTTTCTGCAGACTGTTATGTCTGATTATAACAAATATAATTAATTCATGTTCACCAATAGAGGCTGCTGGAGATATTCACACACTACTGACACACAACTGGGGTTAAACCCCTTATAAATGTGATTTCAGCATAACTGGCCTCCTTTAAAGAGCTGAAGACACATGTTTCCAGAGAGTGGCGCTGAAAGCAGTAGTAGTAGATGTAGTTTGTGTGTTTTTTTTTCTGACCTGCTTCAGTGCTGATGCAGTCCAGGATTAAACGCACTCCTCTGGGCTCTCCATGAACACTGCACACCTGCTCCTGTTCAGACATCAGATCAGCTTTAAACACACACTGATAACCATCTGACACACACTTTCACCACCTCACTGTATCTGCAGTTTACACACACACAACACACTGCCACCAGACACTGCCATACTGTTGCTTTGCATCTAAAACCCTGCTTGTTATTATCTACTCTCCAAAATGTTTTCAGAAATAATGAAGCAAAATTAATAGAGTTTTTCCTTAAAATGATCTGCCAATGCATCTGCTTTGGAGATTTTCATATTTTAATTTTTTACTTATATTGAGCCTCTCTTAAAATGTTGGACAGCTGATTGTTTAATAGATTCATATTCAGTAATATGAATTTAATACAGAAATATAGCTTGTACTGTATACTACTGTACAAAATTGACCAACAATTGTATTGTTATGCGTATCGGTATCAGTATGGGTAACAGTACCAGTATCGATAACAGTATCGGTATCAGCATCAATAATACCAGTATCGATAACAGTATCAATAACAATACCAGTATCGATAACAGTATCGGTATCAGCATCAATAATACCAGTATCGATAACAGCATCAATAACAATACCAGTATCGATAACAGTATCGGTATCGGCATCAATACTTCCAATATCGATAACGGTAATCAGTATTGGTAATGATATCGATAACAGTATAGGTCTCAGTGTCTATAATGGTATCAGTATTGGTAATGGTGTCAATAACAATAATAATACCAGTAACAATAACGGTAATCATTATTGGTATTCATATCAATAATGGTATCAGTTTCATTGTCTGTAATGGTATCAGTATTGATAACGATATTGATAACGGTATCGGTATCAGTATTAGTAATGATATCGATAATGGTATCGGTATCAGTGTCTGTAACGGTACCAGTATTGATAATGGCGAGTGATTTACATGTTAAGTCAATGCAAAGACGCGAATAGACATCTTGCGGCACGATATGCGCGAATTGAACGTTTTATGCGTTTGACGTGCTTAACGTACTAATCGCTGGAGTTCGAAAATCTGAACTTCAGCGGACATTTGCGCCGAGTTAACCAATCAGGAGCTTGCTCTTGTGAGGGCGTGGCTATAGGGTCGCGCCTGTTGTTGGTGTCCCGGGGGAAAATCCCCTTGCCGACACCAGACAACAGCTCATCAAACTGGGCTCGGCTCAGTCAAAAGCACTGCTAAATGCTTCCATCATCCAGGTTACGTTTCTGGAGGAGTTTATGAGCTCACAGAGCTGGGTGCACCTCTGAAAGGATCTAGTGGACTCAGACACGGCTCCAAATGAATCAACGCTGTTTTTCAGCCTTCATAAAGCACATAAACAGTTATTTTCTCAATAAAATCCTTGTTAGCCATTTAGCAACAAAGCTACAGTCACCGGACAGACAGAAGGCCTGCCCATGACGCGAATCCGCACAAATGAAGCAGATTTGCCGCGCAAATGAAGCGGATTTTGACATGCAAATGAATCAAGTAAATGATTATTTACACGCGAATAGCATGATTTATCTGTGCGTTCCGCGTCAGGTGTAAACACAGCATAACAGTATCAGCGTTGGTAATGGTATTGATAAGGTATCAGTGTCTGTAATCTGTAATGGTATCAATATCGGTAAAGGTATCAGTGTCGGTAACCATATCTGTATGAGTAATGGTCTCTGTATCAATATCAGTATCATAACTGTATCAGTGTTGGTAACGGTATCTGTAACGATATCAGTATGGGTAACAATATCAGTATTGGTAACAGAATCAGTATCGGTATCTGTAAGGGTATCAGTATCTGTGTTGGTAACGGAATCAGTATCAGTATCGTAACAGTATCAGTATTGGTAACGGTATCTAAAATGGTATCAGTATCTGTAACAGTATCAGTATCTTTAAAGATATCAGTGTCGACAACAGTATCAGTATCATTACAGTATCAGTATCTGTAATGGTATTAGTATTGGTAACGGTATCAATGTCGGTAACATTATCAGTATTGGTAACAGTATCTTAAATGGTATCAGTATCGGTAACTCTATCAGTAACGATATCAGTGTCGATAACAGTATCGGTAACGGTACCAGTAACAGTATCATAATGGTATCTGTAATGGTATTAGTATTGGTAACGATATCAATGTCGGTAACAGTATCAGTATTGGTAACAGTATCTTAAATGGTATCAGTATCGGTAACGGTATCAGTAACGACATCAGTGTCGATAACAGTATTGGTAACGGTACCGGTACCAGTATCAGTATCGTAACGGTATCTGTAATGGTATTAGTATTAGTAACGGTATCAATGTCGGTAACAGTATCAGTATTGGCAACAGTATCTTAAATGGTATCAGTATCTGTAACTGTATCAGTAATGGTATCAGTGTCGATAACAGTATTGGTAACGGTACCAGTAATGATATCAGTGTCGGCAACATTATCAGTATCTGTAACGGTAACGCTATCCAGATCCCCTAGTTTTTCGCGATTCCGCGATTGCTGAATCCAACACAAAATTAACGAAAAAGTCGCAAATTGTTTGCGATCCTGCAAAATTCTTAATTAAACGCAAAATAATCACCAAAAATTTAAATAATTTCATAAAACATACAATTCCAAACCATATAATCAAAATATATTTATTTCAGCTTGCAATTTATTGCTTTACGTGACTTATAGACATTATATACACAGCACACGTGATGTATTTGAGTGTCTCTCGAAAAATGGCGTCTCACCTGTGCCCTCACAATCATAACATTACATGAAAGGGGGGCGGAATTGTTTTGCAGCCTATGCAGCAAGCAGACGTGGGTGAAGCGCGAGTGATTTACATGTGAAGTCAATGCAAAGATTGGATTAGGCATCATGTGGCGCGAATTGGACGTTTTGTACATTTGACGCGATTCAGACTGCAAAAGAAAGTGTGAGCAAACATCTAACAAACAGGGCAGTGGAACAGACAGAACAGCCAGCAGCTTACAATGATGAAGGTTGGTTCAAGGATGACGGCCGCTAAACGTGACCCAATTAAAGGACATTATTTGTGCTTTACATCTATGGCTGGTATTAAGTCAAATCGATAAATGATTTCGTTTAACTCCTTCCCTGCAGTTAACGAGAGAAAACGCTTCCCTGCTAATGACGGGTTTCATGGCAATATGTGTTTTAGGTGTATTACAGTAGGGGGAGCCCTAACGCATGTCCTGAGTGAGGTACATGTCAGATGCTCCGGGGAGGGAAATCTGAGAGAAAGTAAGATCGTGGATAAAAATAAGAGTTATACAAACTTCCTTTGGCTTAATCCCTACCGTTTTAGATCTGAAGCTTTATTTTTATGATTTGTGTCATTGTCATTGTGTCAGATTGCATTATCTAACATAGTAGGCTACCTAATATAGTAAATAATAAATAAATAAATAAATAAATAAATAAATATATATATATATTTAATTGCAAAATTGTCTGCTAATTTCTGGGAATTTTTAATTGCAAAAAAACACCAAAACAATCGTGAAAAACTATGGGGTCTAGCTATCAGTAACAGTATCAGTATAACAAAATGCTAAATCTTGCTATCTACATGCTAATTCATACTAGAAACATTCTAATAAAAAGGTAATTCATGCTACCAACAAGCTGATTTATACTAGAATCATGCTAACATGCTAATTTATATTAGATATGCTGAAACGATGCTAGCGACATGCTATTTCCTGCTAAAAACATGCTAAGTAATAGTCAAAACATGGCTCAAGCCACAAGAAAGTTAGTCTTCAAACTTTAATATCTAGTTATTTTTTGTTTAACAGATTTAATCATAATAGTGTTAATAACTCATCTCTAATAACTGATTTCTTTTCTCTTTGTCGTGATGACAGTAAATAATATTAGACTAGATATTCTTCAAGACACTAGTATTCAGCTTAAAGTGTCATTTAAAGGCTTCACTAGGGTAATTAGGGTAAAGTTAGGGTAATTAGGCAAGTCATTGTATAACAGTGGTTTGTTCTGGAGACAATCCAAAACTAATATTGCTGAAGGGGGCTAATAATATTGACCTTAAAATGGCTTTAAAACTATTAAAAACTGTTTTTATTCTAGCCGAATATAAACAAATAAGACTTAAGACAGAATTAAAAAAATAGGAAATACTGTGAAAATGAAATGTTCTAACATCACTTGTGAACTATTTGAAAAATAAAAATCTTTAGGAGTAAACATTAGAGATATAAGAGAGATGAGCTGTCAGCTGAACTCTCACCTGTGGTTTTGCGCAGGTCTGAGGTCTGTCAGCAGAGCCTTGTTTGGTCACTTGAGCTGTAAAAGAGCTTTCGGTTAGAAGAGAAACAAAACCAGAGGAAACCCTGCATGTGGAAGTCCTAGAAAACCCCCTTATAGATGACGACGATGATGCAGAAAGAGGAACTGAGTCAGAAAAACTGTCTGTCACATCGCTCCTCCACACATCGGAAATGTGGAAGTCAATCTAAATCTGCTGTAATTATGAGTGTCAATATAACTCTTATTGTTCCAGCCGCAACCTACTAACGGGAAACACCCATACACTCTCACATTCACACACACTCATACACTACGGCCAATTTAGTTCATCAACTCCCCTATAGCGCATGTGTTTGTGGGGGAAACCGGAGCACCCGGGGAAACCCACACCAACATGGGGAGAACATGCTTTAATATAGTATTTATTACTATCATTTACACAATATTACGGTCTCAGAGTTGTAATGCCTTTCAAGATCATTTTTATTAATAAATATACATAAGAAACATTAAAACAGTGATATATATTGTTATTTGCATAACTGTGTATTTGGCTATTAAGCCGTAAATCTATGTTTGTACCTTAAAGGACACCCAGTGGTTGAACTAGGTATTGCACTGCTGGTTCAAAACACATGCAAGCACAGGTTGCCAGATTGGAATGTTGCCAGAAGGAATATTCTCCATAATAAAAGAAGTTTTTGTTCTAACCAACATCTAAAATGTATACTTTTCTTATAGCTGAACAATATAAAACTGACAATAATCAGCTCTGGTACAGCTCATGTGCTTTATTCACTGTTAAACGCTAATCATGTGAGTTCGAATGTCATTTTACAGGACATATATAGCCAAACTACTGAAAGCAGCAGCAGATAGTTCACCTCAGATCTTAAAAATAAAATAAACAGCTTGAAATGAAACTTTAGCCTGCTATTTAACAGAGAGAATTTTCTAAACGTAATAGTTTTAATGACTTATTTCTAATCACTTGTCTTAGCCATGATGACATATATATATATATATATATATGCATCTTCTGCATTGTGAGTGAGGTGCGTTACATACTTCTATACTTTAGTCGGCGCCAATAGCCTAGTGGTATTGTGCGCCAACGTATAGCACAGATGTGCTCACGGCGACCCGAGTTCGATTCCCGGCTCGAGGTCCTTTGCTGATCCTTCCCCTCTCTCTGCTCCCAATACTTTCCTGTCTGAAATCTATACTGTCCTATCATAATAAAGGTGAAAACCCCTAAAAAATAATTATTAAAAAAAATATATATATATTTCTATACTTTATTTATATATGTATATAGTGACAGATAAACTCACAGGTCTGCTGGAAGCGTCTGATCTTGTTGGCGAGGTCAGTTCTGCGGATGGACGTGAAGATCTGCTCCAGAAACTCCAGCTTCTGACCTGAGATCAGCTCCAGCTTCTCCAGATCCACCACGATATCCAGAAAACTCTACAATACAGCAATAAAACACTGTTATTACTGTTATTCACATTAATGAATGCAGATTCATGTATACTGACCCCTCTATTTGTTGTTAAATAAATAAATAAATAAATAAATGTTCTTTATAGAGCAGTGCGCAGTGTTACCTGGACATTCTGCAGTTTGTGTTTTGGTAAAGTGTCTCTCAGCAGGAATATCAGGGACTTCAGGTCCTCCGTGTCCATCTCCTCACTAACATCACACATCAGGACCCTGAAGACACAACACTTCTGATTACAAACTCTGCATTTCACTATTGAGCCGGAGAAACAGTGACAGAGCCGTGATTTAAAAAACTAAACACTTCCTGAGTCAGGGGAACGTCTGTGACAAAATAACACAACAACTACAGTAATCGATCTGTTGTGGGGATCCTACAGTTGCTATGGTAACACAACAACTACAGTAATCAATCTGTTGTGGTGATTCTACAGTTGCTATGGTAACACAGCAACTATAATAATTGTTGTGGTGATTCTACAGTTGCTATGGTAACACAACAACTACAGTAATTAATCTGTTGTGGTGAATCTACAGTTGCTATGGTAACACAACAACTACAGTAATTAATCTGTTGTGGTGAATCTACAGTTGCTATGGTAACACAACAACTACAGTAATTAATCTGTTGTGGTAAATCTACAGTTGCTATGGTAACACAACAACTACAGTAATTAATCTGTTGTGGTAAATCTACAGTTGCTATGGTAACAACAACTACAATAATTAATCTGTTGTGATGATTCTACAGTTGCTATGGTAACACAACAACTATAATAATTAATTGTTGCGGTGATTCTACAGTTGCTACGGTAACAAAAACTATATTAATTAATCTGTTGTGGTGATTCTACAGTTGCTATGGTAACAACAACTACAGTAATCAATCTGTTGTGATGATTCTACAGTTGCTATGGTAACAACAACTACAGTAATCAATCTGTTGTGATGATTCTACAGTTGCTATGGTAACAACAACTACAGTAATCAATCTGTTTTGATGATTCTACAGTTGCTATGGTAACAACAACTACAGTAATCAAGCTGTTGTGGTGATTCTAAAGTTGCTATGGTAACAGCAACTATATTAATTAATCTGTTGTGGTGATTCTACAGTTGCTATGGAAACACAACTTCAGTAATTGATCTGTTATGTAGATGGTAATCTGTACAGTTGCTAGTCTGCTCACCTGTATTCCGGCAGTGTGTGCTGGTTCTTCAGCAGTGTCTCGGCCGTGCTCCTGCTGCTCTTCAACACTCCTCTGAGCAGATCGTAGCGTTTGATCCTCAGCAGGAGCTCCAGCAGAAACACACGCTCGCTCCGGCACAGCAGCGAGTGTGTGCAGACTCTGAGCTCTGAGGAGTGTGTGAGCTCTGAGTGTGTGTCCAGAGCGCCGCACAGATAGCAGATCCTCCGACACTCATCAGCACCGAGCTCAGCTAAGATCTGACTGACGGAGCGACACACAGCCGACATCACCAACACTGACACATACACACACACACACACACAAAATACGGTCACTTACATTAGCTCTACAGTACAGCATATGGATACAATAAAAATGTATAAAATAAATAATAATATTAATAATAATAGGCAGCACAGTGGTTAGCACTGTTGCCTCACAGCAAGAAGGTCTCTGGTTCGAGCCTCAGCTGGGTCAGTGTGTGTTTCTGTGTGGAGTTTGCATGTTCTCCCCGTGTTGGTGTGGGTTTCCTCCGGGTGCTCCGGTTTCCTCCACAGTCCAAACACATGCGCTATAGGGGAATTGGTCAACTAAATTGGCCGTAGTGTATGAGTGTGTGTGAGAATGAGTGTGTATTACACTCACAGCTTAGTCCCTTATTTATCAGGGGTCGCCACAGCGGAATGAACCACCAACTTATCCAGCATATGTTTTACACAGCGGATGCCCTTCCAGCTGCAACCCAGTACTGGGAAACACCCATACACACACACACACACACTCATACATTACAGCCAGTTTAGTTCATCAATTCCCCTATAGCGCATGTGTTTGGACTGTAAACCCACGCAAACACGGGGAGAACATGCAAACTCCTCACAGAAGCGCCAACTGACCCACCCGGGACTCGAACCAGCAACCACTGAGCCACCGTGC
This sequence comes from Danio kyathit, assembly GCA_903798195.1. NCBI lineage: Eukaryota > Metazoa > Chordata > Actinopteri > Cypriniformes > Danionidae > Danio > Danio kyathit. The sequence goes on from LR812527.1 coordinate 1,021,793, forward strand.
TGCCCATGTTAAAATTTCTAACAATAGAAAAGTGATTTAAAAACCCGCTGAAAGTAAACGCAGAACAGGAACAGGTTCACAGACAGGGCAGTGTTAATAACACAACTATGAATGACACCATTCATAAACAAACAAGGCCACCAAAGGGTTAAATAACGTCATCGCCATCATCATTCATAAAACACCGCAATGTCTCAATAAAATCCCCCGCAAGCTTTGCTTTCTTTTTGATGACAGTCAGTTTAACACCATTATCATGACATTTAGATGCACTTAATAATAATAATAATAATTCCTTACATTTATATAGCGCTTTTCTAGACACTCAAAGCGCTTTACATATTGGGGGGGATCTCCTCATCCACCACTATATCAGATACACCTTATATTCATGTAGTGTGTTTGGCGTGTGGAGTTTGTGAGCGCGTGTGCGGGTTTAATAAGCAGAGCGAGTTTTATCTTGAAATATTCTGCAGTAAAAAAAGCGAAGAGACTCAATCTTACCTCCTGTGTGGACCGTGATATGTTGAATTGAGGAGTTTTACATTTTGATGACGGAAAGAGCGCCAGAAAAATAAGCGGAACCGGTGACGAAAGGAAAGAGGAAGTAGCCATGTGGGGAATGTACGCATACGTATAGAGGATAAGTTGGTTTTATATTCGGTAATTCAGACATTCTGCTTATTAATATAATTTCAGAAAAGTATTCTTTGCAAATTCTAAATAGGGAAATCATATAAGCAGCCAATGACTATCAAAGTACAACATTATTCACAGTCAATTAGATAGTGTTAATGGTGTTTTTGGAGTCATGTGAGTCAGACAAGTAACATGGTAAACAATACAGAGACTTCTAAATGAACGAATGTGCGAATATAAAACCAACTTTACCTCAATCGCACACGTCATCTGCACTACTTCAGTGATTATGATGAAATTAAATATATTTTTGGCTTTCATTATTTGATCATATTTTCTGAGTTAAAGCTTGGAAGTTGACAAATAAGTTCTGCTTAAATAACAAAATTGAAGAGGTGTCATACAAAATACTCCACAGTATTTACCCTGCTAAACATGTTTGGGAAAGGTTTAAACTTAATATTTCATGTGTGAATTTTGTGGTCAAGAAAAAGAAACAAATTTAGCATCTTTTTCATTGTATATACTCAAGAATATTTTGGAAAGATTTTGAATTGTTTATTAACAAAAAAAAATGGAGTATAAGACAGAAATTGGTTTACTTGATGTACTGTTTTATTCTGATAATGAGAACTTGAACTGTAAAGGATAAAATATTTTTTATTTGTTTATGCTGTTAGGAAAATACCATATACATAAGAAAAAGTGGGCTCAATGTAAACCAAACTTTACCCATTTTGTGAATGACTTCAAAGTATATGTAAATCTTGTAGAACAATCACAAAACAAAAAAGCTCTGAAAACATGTAATGCTCTGAAGACATTTAACTTCATGTAAATGTAATTTTACTTTATTTTTATTTTTATATATTTTTCTCTTTCAGAAACTATGTGAAGTGTAATACCTCTTGTTCTTGTGGCATTGAGTTAATAAAAAAATAAATTAAATATATATTTTTAATGGAAAAATAAGAAACACTATATTAGAAAATCTGTAGTTTTGGATAATTATGAAAATGCTGGTCTTAATTATACATTCAAAATTAATTGGATTAATCTGCATCTTAAAAACCCTGCCTCTTTGTGGAATTTGATATCAAATTTATCTTTCTCTAAATTAATAAAAATTTTTTGCTCGTGAGTAATTATAATCCTGAGAAGATTCCTTCTAGATTATCTTCGTTTCATAAACAATGTCTATTAACATGGCCTTTAATCTACAAGCACAACTTTTTCCCCTTATAATTTGGCACAACAAAGATTTACTGTACAAAAATGAGTCCATTTACTTTGATAACAGGCGATGCAGTGGTGCAGTAGGTAGTGCTGTCGCCTCACAGCAAGAAGGTCACTGGTTCGAGTCCCGGCTGGGTCAGTTGGTGTTTCTGTGTGGAGTTTGCATGTTCTCCCTGTGTTGGTGTGGGTTTCCTCCGGGTGCTCCGGTTTCCCCCACAGTCCAAACACATGCGCTATAGTAGAATTGGGTAGGCTAAATTGTCCGTATTAGTGTGCATGAGTGTGTGAATGTTTCCCAGAGATGGGTTGCGGCTGGAAGGGCATCCGCTGCGTAAAACACATGCTAGATAAGTTGGCGGTTCATTCCGCTGTGGCAATTCCAGATTAATAAAGGGACTAAGCCAAAAAGAAAATGATTGAATTATTTAAACAGAGGAGTGCCTTTTAAATATGAGGAGTTTTTGTCCCATTATAAATGTCTAAGAATTTGCCACTGTTTATGGAGCAAGCCCTTCTGGGCTTATTACGCTTATGAAGGTGGAACGATCAGTCTCAGGTTGTGCCACATCTAAATGTGCTAAAAACAGCTCTTGGTTAATTACTATTTACCACAAAGCCAAATAACAAAAACATCCGCTCTCTACTCCAGCGTGAGATAATCTCTCTTCTTAATCTAATGCTGTCTATTATTGGAACAGACATATAGGTAATATTAACTGGAAAACAGTATGGACTCAGAAATTCCTAATGTACAATAAAACCTGTGAAGTGTCTTGTAAAATAATACATACAGATGAAGTTTAGGCATATAGTAAATCTAATCATTCATTCATTTTCTTTTCGGCTTAGTCCCTTTATTAATCCGGGGTGTGAACCGCCAGCTTATCCAGCACATGTTTTATGCAGCGGATGCCCTTCCAGCTGCAATCCATCTCTGGTAAACACCCATACACTACGGACAATTCAGCCTACCCAATTCCCCTATAGTGCATGTGCTTGGACTGTGGGGGAAACCGAAGCACCTGGAGGAAACCCACACCAACACGGGGAGAACATGCAAACTCCACACTGAAACACCTACTGACCCAGCTGAGGCTCGATCCAGCGACCTTCTTGCTGTGAGGCAACAGCACTACCTACTGTGCCACTGCATCGCCTAAATCTAATCTTTAGTTAATTTTATTTTTAAATATATTTGTATGACAAAAAAAAACTAAAAGAACAGATTTACACATTCAGTATTCAAGGCAAGTATATGAACTGTAATTAAATCACGTTCATCTTCTGCTTATATGTTCCTCTCAAAAGCTATTTCCGTTTAGCAGGAAGACAAGTGATTAATGATGCAATTTAAACACATTCCTCCATTAAACTAAACATTACCTGCATAACCTGAGTAATAAAGCTCAATATTAGAAGAGGAAATCCTGAAGACGACACTACAGCAGCTGAGGACATCACGACCTGCATATTTACTCAGGTTTGCATCTTTATGAACAGATGAAGGAAATATTCAAAGCACACGCGTGTTGTTCATTGTTTCTTCATTTTAGTAAATATGAACTAATGAAGGCAACGCAGTGGCGCAGTAGGTAGTGCTGTTGCCTCACAGCAAGAACATCGCTGGGTTGCAGGTTCGAACCTCAGCTGGGCTGGGTCAGTTGGCGTTTCTGTGTGGAGTTTGCATGTTCTCCCTGCGTTTGCGTGGGTTTCCTCCGGGTGCTCCGGTTTCCCCCACAGTCCAAACACATGCAGTACAGGTGAATTGGGTAAGCTAAATTGTCCATAGTCTATGAGTGTGAATGTGTGTGTGTGGAAATTCCCACAGATGGGTTGCGGCTGGAAGGGCATCTGCTGCGTGAAATCGTGCTGGATAAGTTGGCGGTTCATTCCACTGTGGCGACCCCGCAAGGGACAAAAAGCCGACAAGAAAATGAATGAATGAATGAATGAATGAATGAACTAATGAAACTTTATTGTGAAATGTGATATTATATTTCAGAGGGTTATCTCATCTTATAACAAGGCCCACACAGAATCTGCACACACAGAAATCTGCAGATTTTTAGTCCAGAGTCTGTTTTTAACTTGTGTAAATGTGTGTAAATTCATATTTCTTCAGTTTTTAAATTCATTTCAGTAATAATATTGACTAATATGTAAATGTTTAATTGATTTATGTGCAATGCAGTTTGTAAACTAACATTCTCTGTCTTCTAGTAGATGTATATTATATGAGAGGCTTGCTTTGTTTACCAGATAAGTGGCTCTAATTAGATTTGCACTGTAAACATTAAAGGTAAAAAGCTATTATTTGTTGATTTCATATATTCAGTTTTTAGTTATGATACTCCTAAAATTATTCCGCATAAATCTTTTACAAAAATCTCAGCAGAATTAACAAATAATAACAAATGTAGAAGCGAAACCAACCAAATATTTTGAGCTGCACTCATGTGTGTAGGCATGAGACCAGTGGCAGCTCTAGACCAGAGTATCTAGGGGGGCCGGGCAGGGACCACGTGTACTTTTAGGGGGCATACTTTAACATACATCACAAACTACTTAATTATTCAAAGCCATTTTTTTTTAAGCATCACTCTGCAGTCTTCATAAAAATACACCAAATATGAAGTGCCGGATCTGGTAAAACGTGAACGTGCCTTTCCCTTTAGACAGCGGAGCACAGGACTGATCATGACACGAAGATGACGATCACTGACAGATGGAGATTCGGCTGTGGGGAATAAAGGGTTAAAGTTCATTTTCACAACACCACCACAGTATAGCCAACCGTGTGCTGCGTTTGGTCCTGTCATTTCTCTGATGATTGATACTATAACCTACCCTGCAGCGTGGGATTTGTCGGCCGTTTGCTATTAAAGGAAGCAGCAGAGACGTATGTACAGGACTCTGTCGGTAACTGTTCCACAGTTCATATGCACCAGTTTCTTCTTCCTCTGGATCATAACATGTGTGATTAAAATGGTTGACTCGTGTTCAGTAGTTTGCAAAATATGCTTTTACGTTGTGATCACCCCGCGCAGCTTGTAATCACGTATCGATTATAGATCAGTGCTTGTACTGTATCTCTCAGGTTAAATCTGTATGGGAATGTTCACATCTCGCATCCAAAACGTGACGCGTGCTTCTTCCTCTACCGATGTAAATGCGTTTCTGAACTCGCGATCCTCTGCTGTGTGCAATGGCCACCATCAGCTGTTCCTCACACGTGCGGCACGGTAATAGTTCAGCTTTTGCCACTGTGTGGATTAATACTGAATGTGTGTCGTTGTTATTACTTGGGGTTAGTGTTAATAGTAGAGGAATACGCTGGTGTTTAACTGCATTGGGCTCTCACATACTCTCTGCTACTTCATAGCCGTGCTGGGCATTTCTCTCCATCTGGCGCCGAACGCAATCAACCAATCACAACAGACTGGGTCATCAAACCAATCACAGTAGATTAGCTACACGCTGAGGGGTTTGGGAACAAATGAATCGCTGAATAAATCATATAGGAGTCGTTGGGATAATACGATAAAAATAAATACATATTATAAGACAATGAAAGTGTTTTTGATCTTGCATGCAGATCAGCCTGTTGGTGGAGACCCCCAAAACCAAAATATGACCTTTTCATAATGCAAAATAGGGGCTCTTTAAACTGCATGTACACCAGGGTTAAACCGCAAATTAAGTAGGGAGGTTCAACCAACTCGGAGTTTTCGGTTTCAGAATAGCTGACCTGAGTTGGGTCAATCAACTTTGAGTAGACTAACTCAGAGTTAAGCGCACACACCCTGACTATTAAAAGGCATTATCAATGGAGCGCAGATATTATGAGCGACCATGGCAACATCTGAAAAAAGAGACCAGCATTTCTGTCTTCAGCTGAACTTGATGTGCTCATGCAGAGTTATAGCAAATATGAGCATATATTAAATACAGAAACACCACTGCATCAGTGAAACAGAGACAGTTAGTGTGGGAAACATAGCTGTTCAAGTTTAGTAATTTTACATCAAATTTAAATATTTAAGTATAATAAAAAAAGTAATGTAATGTGTGACGTTTATAAAATTTTACATACGTTCCCACTTTTATACACGTTGATCAGTTTTACTAGATTTAAAAGTGCACTTGTGCCTCTATTATTGATCAAGTGTAGAGGTTGATATGACATTTAGAATGAAAGCAGAACTAACAAATATTTTTAGAATGAATAATAATCCCATTAATCTAGTTACAGCACATGTCGAAGCTCAGTGAATTTAAGCTAATTATTTAAAAAAGGATAAGCCATTCTCGTATGTGACTTTGTTCTTTGTGTGACTGAAATATAGGCAATAGCTGTTTCCATCCAAAATTATTAATTAAATTTATATGCAAAACTGGAATAATGCATTAAAGACGTGCGAATAAAGCAGCGTTTCCATCCAATGAATCAAACAGAACAAAATAGTCACTTCCTGATTATCTGGTGCCAAATATCAACAGTAAAAACAGAATTTACTGCGGTAGGACAAGCGCGTCTTTACTTTATTTAACAGGCTAAATGTGCTTCCCCCTTAGAAGACAATTGACACACAATGAACATGTGGTGGCGTTTGAAGCAATGAGATGCAAAGAACAGACGCTGTTGACACGCTACAGACGCTCTGGAGGTAATTAATAATATACATTAATACTGAAACAGTTGAGGCGTTTTAGAATGACCAAAACAACATTTCAGATGCTTTGCAATGTGCTCAGCCTGCTGGTTTGTCCATGCACACACATTTTCATCATCATCTCTTATAGCAAACCTTTTTTAATGCGCATACTGGAATGTGTTGAGTAAAAGGGTTTTCATCGCAGTTTATGAGCATCTTTATCGAATAAAAGAAGTTTATCCTGCACTCAGTTATAATGCGCATGTTTTTTATGCGTATTTTCAAAAGTTAAGTGCATCATGACGTTTCCATCAATCGTTTTATTGCGCATATCCAAAATAAGCATGGACGGAGTGGGTGGGAACGTAAGGCTAAGGCGAGAAATACCGCTTCATCTTTAAAAAAGTGGAGGAGACCAATAGAAACTCAGAGCTTAGAGAATAAAACCTGCTCCTGACCAGGTTAGGTTCACAGAGTAAGTGACCACGGTAACTGACTCTGAGTTAAAGTTACCTCTCTTTCAGAAACAGGCTTGACTTACCCTGCTTTCTCCAGTTTGACAAACCAGCCATTTTAAAAAAGGAAACCCAGAGTTTCTCTCATTTTAGGGTTAAAATACTCACTTAACCTCCTTTCTGAAACAGGCCCCAGATCTTAACCAAGTTCTATTTGTTTTACATGTTTGTCAACACAACACTTACTCTGAAAGCTGGAGTTTGTGCCTCTGAAAGTTTGCCTACAGCATCCAACACACAATCAGACATCCACATCAGATCATTTACATTTATTCTAGAGAGGGATTCAGTGATGAGTGTACTTTCTGAATGTATTAGGAGCTCAGGACGGGCTCGTGTGAATCAAACACACAGTCTTTTACACACAGACGCTCAGTGTTTGCTCTTCTCCGGAGGAAAGAAGGTGTACTCCACCGCCAGAGACACCACAAACGCTGCGAATCCGTACTTAAAGCCGCGCAGGAACACGTCTTTGAGGGAGATGGGGATGCTGAAGGTGCCCTTGTACCTCCATGCTTCATTCCTGAAAAACACACACACACACACACACACACACGTTTACTTAGCTAAAAATAAAATAGAGATGATACAGACTTATATTGTTTTTATATACAGATAGTTATAGATTTTCAACCCTACACCTACTGTGTGTGATCCACATATAGCTGTAGTGTGTATATAAAGGCAGTGCAGAATTATTAGGCAAATGAGTATTTTGAGCACATCATCCTCTTTATGCATGTTGTCTTACTCCAAGCTGTATAGGCTCGAAAGCCTACTACCAATTAAGCATATTAGGTGATGTGCATCTCTGTAATGAGAAGGGGTGTGGTCTAATGACATCAACACCCTATATCAGGTGTGCATAATTATTAGGCAACTTCCTTTCCTTTGGCAAAATGGGTCAAAAGAAGGACTTGACAGGCTCCGAAAAGTCAAAAATAGTGAGATATCTTGCAGAGGGATGCAGCACTCTTAAAATTGCCAAGCTTCTGAAGCGTGATCATCCAACAATCAAGCGTTTCATTCAAAATAGTCAACAGGGTCGCAAGAAGCGTCTGGAAAAACCAAGACGCAAAATAAACTGCCCATGAACTGAGAAAAGTCAAGCGTGCAGCTGCCAAGATGCCACTTGCCACCAGTTTTGCCATATTGCAGAGCTGCAACATCACTGGAGTGCCCAAAAGCACAAGGTGTGCAATACTCAGAGACATGGCCAAGGTAAGAAAGGCTGAAAAACCACCACCACTGAACAAGACACACAAGCTGAAACGTCAAGACTGGGCCAAGAAATATCTCAAGACTGATTTTTTTTTATGCACTGATGAAATGAGAGTGAGTCTTGATGGGCCCGTGGCTGGATCGGTAAAGGGCAGAGAGCTCCAGTCCGACTCAGACGCCAGCAAGGTGGAGGTGGAGTACTGGTTTGGGCTGGTATCATCAAAGATGAGCTTGTGGGGGCTTTTCGGGTTGAGGATGGAGTCAAGCTCAACTCCCAGTCCTACTGCCAGTTTCTGGAAGACACCTTCAAGCAGTGGTACAGGAAGAAGTCTGCATCCTTCAAGAACAACATGATTTTCATGCAGGACAATGCTCCATCACACGCGTCCAAGTACTCCACAGCGTGGCTGGCAAGAAAGGGTCTAAAAGAAGAAAAACTAATGACATGGCCTCCTTGTTCACCTGAGCTGAACCCCATAGAGAACCTGTGGTCCATTATCAAATGTGAGATTTACAAGGAGGGAAAACAGTACACCTCTCTGAACAGTGTCTGGGAGGCTGTGGTTGCTGCTGCACGCAATGTTGATGGTGAACAGATCAAAACACTGACAGAATCCATGGATGGCAGGCTTTTGAGTGTCCTTGCAAAGAAAGGTGGCTATATTGGTCACTGATTTGTTTTTGTTTTGTTTTTGAATGTCAGAAATGTATATTTGTGAATGTTGAGATGTTATATTGGTTTCACTGGTGAAAATAAATCATTGAAATGGGTATATATTTGTGTTTTGTTAAGTTGCCTAATAATTCTGCACAGTAATAGTCACCTGCACACACAGATATCCTCCTCAAATAGCTCAAACTAAAAACAAACTAAAAACTACTGCCACAAATATTCAGCTTTGATATTAATGAGTTTTTTGGGTTCATTGAGAACATGGTTGTTGTTCAATAATAAAATTAATCCTCAAAAATACAACTTGCCTAATAATTCTGCACTCCCTGTATATATGCATGTGTGTGTGTGTGATCTGACCGAGCCCAGGGGTCTCTCAGTCCTCTGCCAGCCAGTCTCTTCTGCACGACCTCGAGCGGCGTCCCCTCCCACTTCCACTGTCTGTAGTCCGGCAGGGGGGTTTTACCGTGAGCGTGTCCATGATCTCCACCCATATCTGCTGCTTTATATCAGACAACAAACAACCGGTGTAATAAAGCTTCAGCAAAAGCACCTGAGCAATTCCAGCATTACAGATGTGACTTTTGCAGTAATATTATGAAAGTGTGACTGTTTTTATTAAGTGAATGACCTCTTTAATGATTAGGGCACTGTTGGTCTTATATTCAGACATTCTCCTTAATAATTTAATTTCAGAGAAGTATTATTTTGGTCATTCTAAATATTGAAATCAGATCATCAGCCTATTACTATCAAAGCACATCATTGTTCACAGTCAATTAGTGAGAGTGAGTTGTTTTAAAGAATAGAGGTAAAGATGGTTTTATATTCAGATATTCAGACATCCTCCTTAATAATATAACTTCAGTAAAGTATTCTTTGCAAATTGTAAATAGGGAAATCATATTAGGAGCCAATGACTATCAAAGTACAACATTGTTTACAGTCAATTAGATCGTGCTAATGTTGTTTTGAAGTCACACTTGCATGCTAATTTTGCGTGGTTAACAATATACACAGTTAAATCAACGAATGTGCGAATATAAAACCAACTGTACCTCAATTTTTGAAGACGTACTCACGTGATTTCAGACCCAATATTCAAAGTAGCGTGGTGAACAATATAGGAAGCGTTAAAATGAACGATTGTGCCAATATAAAACCAACTTCAGCTCAATTTAATGCTGCGTTTGTGGAAATAGCTGTAGCGTTTCTCTCCATAGCGCTAACTGAACCAGATGAAGAATGGACGAGTCACATTACACAGCCCAAAAGCTAAACGTGGTGTTAAAATGTAGACTAGAGCATGTGTACAGTGGTTAAACTCAAGCTTTGAGCGACAGATAAGCAACTGAACTGACTGATCCTACAGATATAAACAAACGAGCTAATCACTAGCATTAGCTGCTCCAGTGCTAATCTCACGACCACATTAATACGCTATTGGAGTGTAAAAATTAAAACGGCAGCAAAAGATGTTAGTTTGTGCGCTGAATGTGGGCATATATTACCTTTTTAAAGCAAAGTGACCTCCAGCAGGAATCCACAAGCAATGTCGGAAGCTCCAAGATTCTACTTCCGTTCTACGTCACGCTCCGATCAAAATAAATACGAAATAATAACAATAAAAAAAAATGGTTAAGTATTTTAACACATAACTGTATAATGTTTATTAAGGAAATTAATTGTACAACGGTTTTATTGGTCTGTTAGTTTTATTATTGGTGATTTATTGGTCTTTCTTCCCCTCACATGCGTGTATGTTTGAGTGAGATTGTAGTTTTAGGTAGGGTATAAGTGCATTTGTGAATTGTTCATTTTTTTTTAATAATGGTCTAAATTCATATGCATTTGACGCTTGTATTTATATATTGATTAATTATATTTCTTAGGGTGATTATTTTACCATTAGTCCTTCTGATTAATTCGGACACATTGTATATTTCTCTAATATTAATGTGCAATTTATCTGTCAGTTGTCAAATAAACCTGAAATAAAATAAAAATAAATAATAAAACTTTAAGACTTTTATTTTGACATTTCCCCCGACCTCGTTCACCGTGAAGTCTAGAAGAGATACAGCTGCGGATACTCACATCAATATTATATATAGCATAATTTTGTGACACTGTACAACGATTAATATATTTAAATTAGTGTGAGGGTTGTGTTTAGGGTTAGACATTTATAAAATATTATATAATGGGTAATTTATTGAATAATATTCTGTATAATTACTTTTTACATTACTTTGAGGGTTGTGTTTATGGTTGGGATAGGGGTAGACGTTAATAAAATGAGTAATGTAACAAATAATATGAACAATACTCGGTATAATTAGTTTTTACATTATTGTGACGGTTAAGTAGATGTTAATAAAATACAATTTATTAAATATTACAAGTAATGCTCGTTAATTTCCGGCCGCGGCTGTATCCCTTCCAACGCACATGCTCACGCGCATGCGCAGTATCACTTTCCGAATCAATGAACAGGGTGAAAGTGAAGATCATGCGAGTGTGTTGGAAATGACCGCTGTTTTACCGCGTGTCTCCTGTAACGTTAGATGTTTCGTCGGTGTTCCCGCTGTGTCGGTCAGCCGTTCCCCCGCCGGTTGCGCGCTCAGTGATGGGTGTTATTGTGCGGAATCTACAGAATGTGGTTCCGGTGAGGCGCGCGCGGCTCCGCAGGGATGTGGAGATCCTCAGACACATCTTCGGCGTGCAGAAGTTCGACATGGGCATCATCTGCGTGGACAACCGCAAGATCCAGCGCATCAACCACACTTACCGGCGGAGGAACCAGCCCACAGACGTGCTGTCCTTCCCCTTCTATGAGGTACACACCGCGGCTGTCAGACTGGAGCAAGAAGAGCAACTGTGATTACACTTAAATATAATACAAATACATGTTACTGAAGCGCTCTTACATAAGAGTAAAGTACGCTACTTGAATTATTCTGTTGTGGTGATTCTACAGTTGCTATGGTAACACAACAACTGCAGTAATTAATCTGTTGTGGTGATTCTACAGTTGCTGTGGTAACAAGTAATTCATCTGTACAGTAATTAATCTGTTGTGTTGATTCTACAGTCGCTATGGTAACGCGACAACTACAGTGTTAATCAGTTGTGTTGATTCTACAGTCGCTATGGTAACAACTATAGTGATTGATTTGCTGTGGTGATTTTACAGTTGCTATGGTAACTAGTAATTAATCCGTTGTGATTCTACAGTAGCTATGGTAACAAGTATAGTAATTAATCTGTTGTGGTGATTCTAGTCGCTATGGTAACAACGACTATAGTATTAATCTGTTGTGGTAATTCTACAGTCGCTATGGTAACAACTATAGTAATTGATCTGTTGTGGGGATGCTACAGTCGCTATGGTAACAAGTATAGTAATTAATCTGTTGTGTTAATTTTACAATCTCTAAGGTAACAACGACTATAGTATTAATCGGTTGTGGTAATTCTACAGTCGCTATGGTAACAACTATAGTAATTAATCTTTTGTGGTGATTCTACAGTTGCTATGGTAACACAAACTACAGTATTAATCTGTTGTGGTAATTCTACAGTCGCTATGGTAACAACTGTAGTAATTGATCCGTTGTGGTGATGCTACAGTCTATGCTAACAAGTATAGTAATTAATCTGTTGTGGTAATTCTAGTCACTATGGTAACAACAACTATAGTAATTGATCTGTTGTGGTGATCTTACAGTTGCTATGGTTACATTTACAGTAATTGATCTGTTGTGGTGATTCTACAGTTGCTATGGTAACAACAACTATAGTAATTGATCTGTTGTGGTGATTCTACAGTTGCTATGGTAACAACAACTGTAGCAATATAAACAACTAAACACTGTAGTTCTCTACAGCTATAGGGTATAATATACTATAATACACATCTTCATAACTGCAATAAACACTAGAACATATAGTGCTACATGTTGTGAATATTGTGTCTATATTGGTCATCCCCATGATTCATTACTACCCAGAGCACGGTAATGACTTGTGTGTTTGTGTGTCATTGTGAAGGACCTGAGGCCGGGAAAAGTGCCGTGTGCCCTACAGAGGGATGAGTACAACCTAGGGGACATCTTCTTAGGGGTGGAGTATGTGATGCAGCAGTGTAAAGAGACCAAGCAGGACCTGCACCAGACGCTGACGGTAATGATTACACAAATGTGCACATCAGGAATCACAGAATAAATATAGTTAGCCAGGTATGTCCAAACTCAGTCCTGGAGGGCCGGTGTCCTGCATATTTTAGGTCCAACCCCAATTAAACACACCTGAACCAGCTAATCAAGCTCTTTCTAGGTATACTAGACACTTACAGGGAGGTTTGTTGAAGTAAGTTGGAGCTAAACTATGCAGGACAGCGGCCCTCCAGGACCGAGTTTGGACACCCCTGGTTTAGGCCAAGCAATTAAATCAAATAGATTAGATTCGACATTCGTAATATGAAATGAGGGTTAAAATGTGCAAAGTATACAAATATACACTCACCGGCCACTTTATTAGGTACACCTGTCCAGCTGCTCGTTAACGCAGATTTCTACTCAGCCAATCACATGGCAGCAGCTCACTGCATTTAGGCATGTAGACATGGTCAAGACGATCTGCTGCAGTTCAAAGCGAGCATCAGGATGGGGAAGAAAGGGGATTTAAGTGACTTTGAACGTGGCATGGTTGTTGGTGCCAGACAGGCTGCTCTGAGTATTTCAGAAACTGCTGATCTACTGGGATTTTCACGCACAACCATCTCTAGGGTTTACAGAGAATGGTCCGACAAAGAGGAAATATCCAGTGAGCGGCAGTTCTGTGGGTGCAAATGTCTTGTTGATGCCAGAGGTCAGAGGAGAATGGCCAGACTGGTTCCAGCTGATAGAAAGGCAACAGCAACTCAAATAAGCACTCGTTACAACCGAGGTCTGCAGAAGAGCATCTCTGAACACACAACACGTCCAACCTTGAGGCGGATGGGCTACAGCAGCAGAAGACCACACCGGGTGCCACTCCTGTCAGCTAAGAACAGGAAACTGAGGCTACAATTCACACAGGCTCACCAAAACTGGACAAGAGAAGATTGGAGAAACGTTGCCTGGTCTGATGAGTCTCCATTTCTGCTGCCACATTCGGATGGTCGGCTCAGAATTTGGCCTCAACAACATGAAAGCATGGATCCATCCTGCCTTGTATCAGCGGTTCAGGCTGGTGGTGGTGGTGTAATGGTGTGGGGGAGATTTTCTTGGCACACTTTGTGTCCATTAGTACCAATTGAGCATGGTGTCAACGCCACAGCCTACCTGAGTATTGTTGCTGACCATGTCCATCCCCATGCGAATCATCTCAGACTGGTTTCTTGAACATGACAATGAGTTCACTGTACTCAAATGGCCTCCACAGTCACCAGAGCTCAATCCAATAGAGCACCTTTGGGATGTGGTGGAACGGGAGATTGGCATCATGGATGTGCAGCCGACAAATCTGCAGCAACTGTGTGATGCTGAGGTTGATTAACAGATTTATGCAAAAAAATAAAAAATTGAAAAATATTTGATGCATTTTTACAGCAGTTTAATTCAGTGGATGCTTTCATCCCGAACATAAAAGGGGAGGAAATTTGAACAGTGCACAAGGGTTAGGGAAGCTGCAAAACAAACAAAACATCTGTGACCGTGTCCTCCAGCATGTTAGCTGGATTGCTCACATAACTGCATCACATGACTAAAATGATCATCGTTTTTTTAAAGCCTGTTTTCACATTTATCCACTTTGCACAGTGTTTTCAAAAAGATGCATTTTAGTTTCCTAAACTCGAGTCTCAGTGTGGACGGAAGGATGAAACAGAGAAAAATATGTATTGGTGTAGACATGACCTAAGTGTGTTCAGTGTTTACAGTCCTGCTGGTGTGTGTGTCCCTCAGGTGGTCACAGCTCATGGCATCTGTCATTTACTGGGATACAGACACGAAACAGAAGAGGAGTGGAACGAGGTACCACACACTTCACAGTAAATACATTTCATAAGGCTTGTGGGAAACTAATAAGATGAGGAAAACTAAAGCAGCGCTTCTCCATTTCAAAGGGGACCAAGAACAGGATTCATGAGGATAAATTTACAATATTTTTTGGAAAAGAGCAGCACAATTAGAATCAAAGCCTGAATGGGTCAGTTTCAGAGAGTTAGAGAACATGATCTCTGTACCATTTACACAGGGTTCATACATTTTTACTACTAAAAATCCCTGACGTAAATTTTCATGACCTAATGTTTCATGCGATGTCTACATATACGTGGTAAAAAACAATACATGTTCAAATTTATTACAGCATATGGTAAAACAAGCAATCTATTTAGTTTTAATTTATATTTATTCATTTTCCTTTGGCTTAGTCCCTTTATTAAACAGGGGTCGCCACAGCAGAATGAACCGCCAACTTATCCAGTATGTGTTTTACGCAGCAGATGCCCTTCCAGCTGCAACCATCACTGGGAAACACCCATACACACTCATACACTAGCTTACCCAATTCCCCTATAGCGCATGTGTTTGGACTGTGGGGGAAACCGGAGCACCCGATTTTTTGCATTGCGATTTAATTTCTGTACTTGAGTATTGGTTAGGCCAGAAAACTGTCAAACACAGCTATTCTATATTTATATAGCAATAATAAACGCAGATGAATTAAATATTGCAGTGTCAGATTTCTCCACTTTCTCCTGCAGTTTTCTGTTTCCCACAGATGCAGCAGAAGGAGAGCTACATTCTCAGCGAGTTCAACAGGCTAACAGGCAGTCAGCTGGAGCCGCTCACCAAAAGATGATGCACACACAGACCATAAATAAAGGACATTTACTGCGGAGATGCACTACTGATGAATCAAAACCACACAACAGGCTGGATGTTTTTTTGTTTTCTAAATAAAGTTTATTTTAAAACGTGTGTAAGGAAGTCAAAGACTGAATACTAAGCAGTTGGGTAGAGCTTATAGCACTGTTCCAGAAACACCACACACACTCGTCCAAATCAAGAGATGCGATGAGCAGAACGGAAAACACACAGAGTGAAGACGACGAAAACCAGAACACAGTACAGTAGACTGAAATAAATAACACCGGCTCTACACAACCGCTGTGCAACTTCACTAGATGTAAAGCTCCAGATACACACTGAAGGAAAACAAAAGCAGGGCTGTCGGTGTTCAACAATCCTTAAACAACAAAAAGACAAGCTACATCCACTGAGAGCTTGTTATAAAATAAGAGTAAAATAAAGTGATGGAGTCATCATCAGTAAAGCCTCGGATATAAACCAGCACTATCCTCTCCTCATCGCTATAGGTCATAGATAGATATAAAAGCAAAAATATTGCACCACATGTTCAGCTGCATATCAAACAAGAAACCAGACGCCCTCCCAAACAACATATACAAGAATAAACCTTTATATGCAATAGATTAGAAAGAAAAACTCTAAAATCTGTGGACTGGAAAGAGAGAAACAGAAAGAGAACAAACTCATCAAATATTTCTTAATGCATAAAAGTTTACCAAAAAATTTGGACTTTATCATATTAAAGCCCGAAGGAAAAATCTTTAACCCAAACTCATCATATTTCTGTTATTTATTTCCCAATGCTTCCCCCAGAAACAGTTCGTACCTTTAGGAGTCTCTAGAAACATTTATAATCTGCGGGTCTACAGCTCTTCACGGGGAGAAACAGAAGAGGAAAGTGCCTGAAGCAGAAGTGTGTGTGTGTGTTCTTCAGTAGCACTGATGAGGGTGTGTGTTTACCCTCGGCTCAGTTCAGGATCCACATGGAGGAAATTTAGGGTTTTATAGTGGCTGTAGCACCGTCCGACCGCCGTCTGCGTTTACTCCGGCCTTCTCCAGCTCCGACAGCTCCTCGAACACGTCTCTGAACACACAAACACATCATCATCAGATCAAACATTGCACCAAATACCAGTTTGCAGCGGTTTTGTATAGCTGAAATCAATATCAGGCAGATCCTCTAGAACAGGGGTGCCCAAACTTTTGAAGCGCCAAAAACCAAACAGTTGCTATATTTCGATCAAACTGTAACTCGATCTCTCTGGACTGTGGACTCCTGCGTGCGAGACACATCCAGGGCATGAAAACCATGGTTAGCCAACTAAAGTCGCAAGTTCCGTCGTTACAAACATAGTTGATTTGGCATTTCCCAAATCCATCGCTTCAACGAACATTCGCAAACTGCGTCGCAAACTTAAGCACTTGAAACTACACCTCTGGAGCTGTAGTTAGAAACAGAGTTCCTGGCTGTGTTCTATTCCTAGTTATCCCCCCTATGACCTATTCATTTAGAACATTCTAACATTTAAACTTGGAATGATTTTTTAAAGCATTAAAGTCATCTCTCTTGTAGGTGTAATTTGCTTTCAAAGTATTTTAACAGTTCAGTTTTAGCATCTTCATGTTTATAATTGCGCTCTCTTCGCAGTGCACTTTGAAAACATTAATGTCATTTTGAACACAGCCGTGGCTCATGATGAAAGCTATAGGTGACCTATTATTTAAAAACGGAATTTATGTTACGTCTCCAAAGCTTGTGAAAACAAAAACACAGCACACGTTAATGCTCTTAATGTATAGCAGGTTATTTATTAAGTATCTACTGTATTTGACATGGGCCTGCTGATTAAAACATTTCTGCAGTGTTTACATGTGTCAAATTGTAAAAGCAGAAATAAACTATCCTACTTAATAATAATAAATATTAAATTTACTAATCGCTGATAGCCATGCAATATTCTGCAATAACAGCATTTGTACAGCCTCCTTACTCTTCTGTATTACTCCGCCCACATACAGCAACAAGAGGACACTTTACAGTTTGACGCATATTGCAGCTGTTGGACAACATGTACTTTTGAGGCTTTTTTAGTCCAGAATGTAGTTGTTTAGATTGCAGTTTATTTATAAGGATAGTGCCTATTTTGTCGGCGTCTATTAACTAAAGACGGTTGCTTTGTCTATCCACAAGATGGCGCCAGGACCGCATAATAAGCCCTTAGAAGATTAAAACTGCGTGTTTTCTAACTACAGCTGCTCAAATCATTATTAAACTGGTAAGTGATATTCTAAGTCGATCTCTCTCTTTTGTATAGACTGCAACTACGCAGTTTATTTATAAGGACAGTACCGATTTTAATACAGTTACTTTCCTATCCCGATTCTCAACAGTGTTATTCAGAGACCTCACCCCCGAACACCCCCTCTTTATCGCAAACACAACAGCAGTCTGGTAGTGATTGCGCTTCTTTGCTTTCCTATGATATCCTGATTGCAACAGAGAAATACTGTAGACTGTAATAATGTAGGGAGATATCTCTGTAGACTGATGGCATTTCATGTCACGTTCAGCCTTATAATCTTAAAATGTGAGCAAAATCAGCTGTTTTGTCATCACTTTAGACATTACGCTAGAGAATCATTTAAACACTAGCTCTACAGTGACATTGGTGAATAAGCAGCAGTTTCTGCTGTTCTGACGTCAGCTGCAGATGTGAATGAATGGCGGAAGAAAGTAGTTCCTCATAGAAGAAAGTAGTTCCTCATACAAAAGGGTTTTCAGACTCTCCGTGTTTGATTTTCTTTTTTATACACACGATTATGCCGTCGAACTGTTGTATAAACGCAATGCAATATCACACGAGTAGCAGTGCGATATGGCTGTATATCGTCACTGATGGGACGCTAAGGCACGCCCCCCCACCGGTGCTGATATTCAGCCATGTCGCACTGCTACAAGTGTGATATTGCTCATATATATCTACATATATATCTACATCTACATCTACATATATATATATATATATATATATATATATATATATATATATATATATATATACACACACACACACAAAAAAATTATAAATTAGTATGTTATCTTCTGAGAACCTGCACACTTCAGGCAACCATGATCCTTTATGCAGGGAGATTTCCTTTATTTATTTTGCAATTTGCATAATGAACATACAAGGGCAATAACAGAAAAAGAGCACACTATATAATAAAATTTAGTTTGATATGACAAATCATTTTAAAATTTTGGTGCAAATCAAAAAATAGGGGACCTTTAAGCAGACCACATTCAAATGTATGCATACACACTGAATGACTGGGAAAAGCGTGACTGAAGAGCAGACTTACTTGTGCATGTAGAAAAAGATGTATCCGCTGCGGTCTCGATCTCTCTGAACCGTGGACTCCTGCGTGCGGGACACATCCAGATCATTATACGTCAACCAAGACTGTTTCTTCATGTCGTAGACGTCACTGATGTAGTGCCCTACAGGAGAAACCAGACCAACAGCCGATTTCAATAAATGATTCGATAACGCCCTCATAAAAACTGTTTCATTACTAGATGTAGTATTATTTTTGAAGAATTATTCAGTGGCATATTTTTGATGGTTGTTTGTTGCCACCTACTGGTTAAATAGTGTAATTGCTACAACTTTCAACAGCATCAAATTGCAGTAAACTGATTTTAATCTTTGGTAAAATGGTAAAAACCTAATCTCTCTTAAACGGTTAAAAACGGTTCCATTACTAGATGTATTATTTTTGAAGAATTATTCAGTTCAGTAATGAAGTTTGTACTGCGCGCTCGAGGTTTTAAATCTTTGGGTGCATTAATCTAGTTAATAATATTATTCGGAAGGTCATAATTCGCACTCATTAAATAATAACTTTGTATAGCTTCATATAATACATTCTTAGGGGATTCAAAACAAATATTTATTCAGTGGCATTTTTGATGTTTGTCGTCACCTACTGGTTAAACAGTGTAATTGCTACAACTTTTCAACAGCGATAAGTTACATTAAACTGTGATTTTTATCTTTACCATAAACATCAGTGTTTACATCTGAACTTTGCACTGTTCTCCAAGCACTTCTGTGCTATTTGATTGTTTGTAACGAACTGAAAATGATAAAGACTGAATCTTTCTCCATCAAACGCACTGTACTTAATCTGCAATGTGAAAACACAGCAAAGAAATCAAATAAATAAATTCACCGTACCTGAAGAGGAGCTGCTGCCGATGTGACTGACCACACTGATGAGTCTGAAAGAGTTGGGCAGTTCTCCAGTCTACACAACAAAAGCAAACACATGGGGTTCACACTCTAAAACAAATATCTGAATTAGGGCTGAACGATAAATCACATGTGATTGTTGTGTGCATTAGTCGATAAAGACGTTTCCATATTCAGCTGTAAATCTCAGCAACGTTTACCACACAGAGCCATGGTTCCCTGACAAACTATGCTAAATATTCCATGTGATGTCATCATACAATAATCAAATCATCATTCTGCAATATTGACAGATGAACTACAGCCTTCTGTAGTAAACATTGCTAATGTTAAACCAGAAAGCATGTGCAAAAATACCACATATCATGATGCTTTCAATCAAAACTCACGTCATAATTTCTGTAGAGTGTTTGAAATAAGTTTCTCTATCTGTAAAATTGTGTTTTCACACAACATTTCATAATAGCAGTCTAATAAGCAGCGACGAGAGTCGTAGCAATACTTTATTATCAGGGATAACCATAATAAGAGCTCAGATAAACCAAATGTCATCATGGTCATGCATTTATTGATCCCGTTGAATCAAATGGAAGCAGTTTAATCCTTTTTATCCTACAAACACTATCAAAATTTCAGCATGTAGTGAAGGATTTTGATGATTTTAACATCATCCTATGCACTAATAGACTAATCCTTGCATTAATAGTTTAATACGGTTTTTAACTAATAACATGAACTTATGCTGATGTGTTTATCCTCATAACTATGTGCTTAACCTCATATAATTTTGCTCCATAACAGCTGTGCCTTCGGTACTTGTTATCAACAAAATGTTACATCTCTTCTTCCAGAGTGTGCTCATTTACAGGAACAATCACGGATGGGAGGGGCTCAAGCTCACTCTCTTGCAGGCTCTGTTATGTGTATGCGTAACTTTTTCTGTGCAGATTTGCTGTTCTACCTAACAACTGATGATTGAACTGATCTGGATGGAGGATCTTTTCTTACTGAAGCGCCCCCGGGCAATATATACTTGGCTGCGAGGGTTAGAGAGTATTGTGGAATGCCCACATGTAAACCTCATGCTGTAAAGGGTTTATTCTGCAGCCCAGAGCGCTCTGTATGCTTTATCCATTTGATTCATTAAACTAATTTAAACTTATTTGAAGCCTCTGACCGATCTTTGAACCTGGGGGACTAGGGGAAAAGTCCAACAGTATTAGGCCAGATTAATGTGAATTCATGTGAATGTTCGTCTTATAAACAGCCTAAGCATTTGGCTCTGTTACGAACATCTCTACAAATACAATCTGAATAGTACAAATGTATTCCGCAAGTTTAAATAATAAATATTCACTGTATTTTTAAGTGCCCATCATATCAATATTGCACATTTATCATCATCATCATCATCAGGACATATTGATTTATGGACTACCAGCATGTTTAACCATAATGAAATGTATGCATTTTAATATAAAACTGCAGCGATATAAGCAGCATTTCACCTCTGCGTTCTTCTTGAGCTCTTCGGCCTCCGCCTCGCTGTACTCCATATCCAGGCCGTCCTCATTCCCAGAGTCCTCATCAGAGTACAGCAGCTCCGGCAGAGAGTTATTGAACTCTACAACACAAACAAACACACACTCATGCACAAACAAACTCTTCACACAGTTTGTTTTATAATGGCGTAAATGCACAGAGACTTTTAATCTTTACTAAGCCAGGACAAGAGCTTCCGCTGAACTGCCATGCCATTATAAACTCCATTATAAACTAAATGAATGCTTAAGTCTATTTAACAGAATGTATTTTAAGGAGGACCTATTATGCATAAATCACTTTAATATGGGGTTTAAACAGTTGTGTGTGAATATCTCCAGCCTCTAACGGTAAACATTAATTATATTGTTTATAATCAGACTTGATCAAATCAGTCTGCAGAAACACTTTGATTGACATTCTCTTTGTATGATGTCATCAGAGGGGGAAAGCCCCGCCCACTAGTGTGCGTGGACACATGGGATAAATTGGCGCTTTGTTCACAGATAATGAACAGATCTTCTAATGATCTGAGGCTAAACTCACAGTGGTGTGTGTATAGTGGAGTATCGCACTGACCTTGCAGACTGAGTTCAGTGGCTCTCTTCAGATCATCATCTTCTCTCATCTCTCTCGCCTCCTGCGCAAACAATTAAAACTCATGCATTAATGCAAGAAAAATATCAATATTTAAAGGGCAGCTATTAAGCAAAAAACACTTTTATAAGGGGTTTAACCCCAGTTGTGTGTCAGCAGTGTGCAAATATCTCCAGCAGCCTCTGATGGTAAACATGAATTAATTGTGTTTGCTCTAATCAGACTTGATGCAGAAACACTTTGATTGACATTCTCCCTTTGTATGATGTCATCAGAGGGGGAAGCCCCACCCATCTCTCCCTCATTAGCATAAGACATTAGTCTTTTTTTTTAGGCCCCGTTTACACTAATGCGTTTTAGATCAAAAACGATCCGCGTCCACACTAGAGTTTCATCTAGCGATTCTAAACATATCTCCGTCCACACTACTCCACCAAAAACGTATATCACGTGACCATTCGCGCACTCTGGGCATGCGCGTCCAAGTATAAACAGGAAGCATGTGTCTCGCTCGGCATTTGGTTATTGTTAGTCAACAAACGCTGGTTGAACGATGAACGCGAGCGATTAGCGAGTGCTCAAACAATAGCTTGCCTCTTGTGAATATATGAGGCTGCTGTAGTAAAAAAGGCAGAGTTTAACGGCACAATGATGCCTAAAACGGACAATAGTGCAAACAACGCTCCCATTTCTGTGTCCATGTTGTTGTTTACAGTGAAGGCTGGTCTGCCGTCTTCCAGGAACGTTATAGTCATGTGATAGGGGCTTGACGAATAAGGGAAGGATACACAATGATCCAAAAGCCCCAATCAGGTAGCGAATCTCAGCAGCCACGTCTGTTTTCAGATGTCTCCGTTTTGCCCCATCCACACTGAGACGGAGCAGCAGTGTTTTAGAATGAAAACGGCCTCTCCAGCATTTCCAAAACGCTTCGTTTTTGGGGCTCGAAAACTCCGGCGAAGTGTGGACGGATGGCGTAACCGTAGCAAAACTTATGCGTTTTAAAACGAAAACACATTAGTGTAAACGGGGCCTCAATCTGCCACTATGCTGACACACAGGCGTTTGTTGCTCCGCCCTCTTCTGAAAAGAGCACAATCTAATTTGCATTTAAAGCGACAGTCACCAAAACACCACAATTAGGATCAAAGCCTAAAAGGGTCAGTTTCAGAGTTGGAAAACATTTGAGTTATTATTTTGAGCTTAAACTTCACACACTCTAGGGACATCAGAGATGCATTTTAGTCTATTTTAATACATTTTTAAAGGTGGATATTTTTCTTACAAAAATGCTTGGACTCACTAAAAGAGGCACTTTATTATAAATAGATGCTCTTTTTTTATGACATGCTGCCATTATAGAGCTGGAAAAGGCCAGGATAGTTTTTAGGTTATGTGTGAGTATTTTCCTGTAGTGTGCAGTGTGTGTGTGACTGACCTGCTCCTGCAGACTCTGAGCGAGCGCCTGCTGCAGCTCCTGCTCCTCACGCTCCTGCTCAAGACTGTACTGCTGTACCCAGTCCAGCTCGCCCTGCAGCCCGTCCGGCGTCTGGTTCTCCTTATTCTCATCCATGGTGAGATCCAGAGACTCCAGCGCGTCTGCACACACACACATGTGCACAAATAAGCAAATGACGCTCCAGATGCTCCAAGCAACCAATTACACTAAAGTACACATTTGCAGCCAAAGACAGGAAACTTTACCTGTTAACTTTGCCTGTTTGTTTACACGAAAACTTGGTGTGTATGGGGTGTTTTACTGCAATTTTATCATGATCAGTTGCTCATTGCTATTTTGCCAGAAACTAAAAAAACTTAACGCATTACAGGCTGATAGTGTTTAATTTATTGTGTTGTATTCTGGCTGTCCATGATCATTTTCCAATAAATAGAAAACATAAGCAATCCAAACTAACAGATGTGAAGCGACCAAAAAGCCAAGCAAAAGCGTTTAGTGATTCATCTGATTGTTGATCATCTTCAGTACCTGTGGGCTGTTTTTCTGCGTCCAGCAGCTCCAGATGTTGCGTCAGGTCGTGTGTGTCTGCGTCCCCGAAGCCGGTGTCTGGGCTACTGCTGGGCTCCTCGTCTGGGCCTGCGCAGAGACTGGTGTCATGGCGGCTCATCTCCAGCACAGCCGCCAGCATCTCCTCATCATTTATACCATTAAACTCCGACTGCTCCACCGCCACATGAGGATGATGATGATGCTGAAGAGAGATTTTAGATGATACAGCCTATTTAAATATATGTACAGCTGTGCAGTTTAGTTATGCAGTTGAAGCGCTTTGAAATGTGCATTTTCTAATTGGATGTTCGACGTAATCTCAACTGAAACATGGAAAGGGTGGGGCATAGAGTAACTCCTCCCCCTTACAAAATACAGTCGTTTTACTAGTGAGAGTGGTTGAGCTCAAGAGCATCAAATGAACAGCCAATGAGAAGGGGACGGGATATGTCAGAGACTTGAGAGCATTTGATTGGTCAGAAGATTTGATGAAACTGAAATATGGAGTGACGTAAAAAAAAAATCCATTTAGGCAGGACAAACTGCAAGATTTGGTTGTTTATATCAGGGTTATATATTCTAAATGTGAATTTTGTCATTGTTTTAATGCACACTAGCTTATAGACATCCTTAAAACTAACATCTAATTTTATTTATTTTAATTTCATGAGAAAAAAAAATTACAAACACAAAAGATGGTCATTTGAAGAATGTTGGAAATCCGTAACCCACTGACTTCTAGGGGTGTCAAAATTAATCGTTTCTTCGGTGCACTGCGATGCAGACGCGGACAATTCGGTATCAGTTCAGTAATAATCATAACCGGTTATTATGTACTGACGTCATTTATCTCACATGCGCTATGTCGCCGTAGCTTACTATGGCGAGGGAGGCGAGCGTGAGTAAGCTATTTACAACGCTCTAACTACGAAAAACACACAATGTGCACAATTTCACTGCGTGTGTGTTTGCTGAACACTGTTTCACTGAAACTTAAAGCAAAAGCCCCTATTTCATGGCGATTAAGAGAATGAAAGTAATCTCAATTTCTGTCTCGCTGTCTCACTGTGGCCCATGAGTGCATCTGTGAAGAGCACCAGCGTGTAAGAGCCAATCGCAGCCCTTTCTGTTGAGCGCGTGACCAATCAAAGGGGTGTAAGAAAGAACTTGGTAGTCAAGGCAGAAAGCGAGCGGGATATTTATATTTGCTTATTTGCTATAGACCATTTCAATGTGGTCATGTCATTGGCCCATGAACATTTCCTGCTTGACGTTAAACTATTTCCTAACTGTACAAGAGGCAATTCAATCATAACTTGATTTTGAATCAGCCGTCATAACACTATTTATCAATATGTGGACCTTTTTGGATTCTCAGAAGCAATGGAAATTAAAAATAATAAACAGGATACGTTAGGACCATTGTTTTTGTTTACATCCCTCGAAATGGTCTATGAATGCTCGTGTTGTTTAAAGGTACAGTTTATATATCTGACTGTTTGTATTAAAGGACAAAATTGTTTTACAAATGGTATATAAATATATTTATACATTTTAATACAATAATTGCTGTGCTGTGAAGAAAATATAAAACTGTGTATGGAAAGAATCGTCAATGCACCGTGATATCGAATTGAACCGAATCGATGGCATGATAATCGTAACTGAACCGTGAGACCAGTGTAGGTTCACACCTCTACTGACTTCCATGCTATTTGTTTTTTCCTATCATGGAAGTCAATGGTTACAGGTTTCCAACATTCTTCAAAATATCCTCCTTTGTGTTTAACAGAAGAAAGAGAATCAGAAGAGTTTGTAAGTGACAGGATTTTTATTTTGGGTGAACCCTGCCCAAGTTTAAAAATCTATAATTTGTCAAAATGGTCACACTGTACAATAAGGTTTTATTAGTTAATGTATTGACTAACAAGAACTCATCAAGAACTATACTTTCATAGCATTTATTAATCATAGTTCATCATTAACTAATGCATCATTAAAATCCAAAGTCATGCTTGCTAACATTAATGCACATTTGGTAACTGTAACAGCAGACAATTTATTTTAACATCTTAACATTAAAACGGCTGCCATACATTATTTAGCAACGTCTGGACCTTTTTGGATTCGTAGAAACTTCGGAAATTAAAAACGCAATACGTTAGAACCATTGTTATTGTTTACATCCCTCAAT
This sequence comes from Danio kyathit, assembly GCA_903798195.1. Classification (NCBI taxonomy): domain Eukaryota; kingdom Metazoa; phylum Chordata; class Actinopteri; order Cypriniformes; family Danionidae; genus Danio; species Danio kyathit. Next base: position 1,048,189 of record LR812527.1, read on the forward strand.
ATGGGCTATACTACCATTAATTAATATAACCTTATTGTAAAGTGTGACCATCGAAATTATTATTGCTCTCTCCTCACCTCGTCTGCCCGGTCGTCGTCTGGATGATGTTTGCGGGCGACTTTCCTGACCAGCTCCTCGTCGCTGTCAGAGTCACACAACACACTGCCCGAACCCTCCGGCCTCTGGGACGCTTTCCTGGAAACGCCAACATTAACATCAGGATTAAAGATGGATAGACCAAAAGCACACTTTGGACTTAACAGGTATAAAATAATCTGCCAGAGGGCTATGTCAAAAGGAAAATCAAGATTATCTTGCTTGTTTTAATGAAAAACTCATTTCATTTTGACTCATTTCTGAAAACAAGACTGTGTTTTGCTTGTCTACAAAATGCTTCTTGGTTTAAGAATTTAGACATTTTGGACTAGAAACAAGACAAAACACACACAAAATCAAAGAAAGAAAAGCATTTTTGCAGTCGATCTGAGAAGAATTGTAAGTCAAACTCCTCATTTGTAAAACTAGTCCCGTCCCATTAGGGCTTCATTATTCAAAACCTCCATTAATTGAACACTTCAAAATGGAATATGAGACTGTACATGACTCCAGAATTACTTCACAAATTTAATCCGAACATTCCTGATCAATGCATAAAATGCAATAAAGAGATAGGAACTTTATATCATTGTTTATGGAAGTGTCCTTTAGTTGAACATTTTTGGGAGAAAATTCTAAAAATTTTATCTATAGCATTAAAACAGGATATACCCAAATGCCCAAAACTGTGCATTCTAAATATTTTTCCTATTACAAGCACTTTTACTAGTTCAGATAAGAAATTGTTAACTTTGTTTATTACATGCAAAACTTATAATAGCTCGTTTTTGGAAAAATACAGAAAGCCCGCACTTTGCACAGTGGTTGCGGGAACTGTCTTATTGTTTGGCTTTAGAAAAATTAACTTATGTAATCAAGAGAAAACCCGAAAAGTTTTTCAAAATTTGGAATCCCTTTGTAGGTTTTCTGAAGGAAGTTGATACAAATCTTTTCTCTGTATAATTTGTATTACCTGCTATTGATATACCGTTGTTGTTGTTATAAGATGTACCTTTATATTGTATGTTTAAGTACATGCATCTACTAATATGTTTGTATATTTTTAAAAAAATTTTTATTAATTTATTGATTTAAATTTTTATTGTTTTACTTTTCACTTATTATTATTATTATTTTGTATGTTTGTCTTTGATCTCTGTTGTAATGTGTCATGTTAAAAACTACTAAAATCAATAAACACAGTGTTAAAAAAAATTAAATATTGCAAGGATTTTGGTTATTGAACAATTATTTTATTTACTAATTTTTTTTCTCTCTAATAGTTCATTGTGTTACCATTTGTACTGTAAATATACTCCACTATTGAAGGTGTTTCTTAGCAAATGAAGTAAAATTGAAGTATCCATGCTCAGAGATCTGCTCACCTCAGTGTTGAAGAGTTGACAGACTGTGAGATCTTCAGTGTCCGTGATCTGCAACGAAGCACACTGTATTAAACATCAGCAAGAGTCCTGTGAAACGCTTTAAAATATGCATTTTTTAATTCAATGTTTGACATAATCGCAGAGAGGGTGGGGCATATAGTAGCTCCTCCCTCTTTTATAAACAGCCAATAGCGTTTTGTTTTATCACAGCTCTGCCAGTGAGAGTGGTTGAGCTCAAGCTCATCAAATGAACAGCCAATGAAAAGAGGGGGGGGGGGGGGGGGGGGGGGTCATATCAGATGCTATAGAGAGTTTGATTGGTCAGAAGATTTTATGAGAGACTAAAGTATGATACAAGAATAAAACCGCTGATCCATTACGTGACAAACTGCAAATTTTTACTGTTTCTATCAGGTTTATATCTTCTATATGTGAGTTTTGTCACTGTTTTGCAGCACTCTAGATTATAGATATCCTAATGCTGCGTTCACACCAGACGCGGAACGCGCGGCTAAATCGCGCTATTCGCGAGTAAATAGACGCGTGAACATTTGAGTTTACTTGCTTCATTCAAGCGTCAAACTCCGCTTCATTCGCGCGTCAAATTCACTTCAGAACAGATGCGGATTTGCGTCATGGGCAGGGCTTCTGTCTGCTCGGTGACTGTAGCTTCGTTGCTAAATGGCTAACATGGATTTTATTGATAAAATAACTGTGTTTATGTGCTTTATGAAGGCTGTAAAACTGCGTCGATACGTTTGGAGCAGTGTCTGAGTCCACTAGATCCTTTCAGAGATGCACCCAGCTCTGTGAGCTCATCAACTCCTCCAGAAACTTAACCTGGATGACTGGGGCTTCCAGCGGTGCTTCTGACTGAGCCAAGCCCAGTTTGATGAACTGTTGTCGGTGACGGCTGGAGGATTTCCCCCGGACACCAACAACAGGTGCTACGTCACAATCATGCTCCCACAAGAGCAAGCTCCTGATTGGTTAACGCGGCGCGAATGTCCGCAGAAGTTCAGATATTTGAATTCGAGCGATTCGCGCGTTAAGCGCGTCAAACGCTCAATTCGCGCGTATCGCGCCATTCGCGCGTATCGCGCCGCAGGATGCCTATTCGCGCGTTTGCATTCACTTAACATGTAAATCACTCGCGCTTGACGCTTCTTCCGCGTCTGGTGTGAACGCAGCATTAAAACTAACAATACTGATATTAAGATCTAAAAAGCTTGATTTTTGATTTAACGGCTTGTTAGCTTCCTATGGCTATTTTAATGGCGAGAAGTAGTATACTGCAGATATATAAAGGGTTCAAACATTTACCACTAACATTCCATGAGTTTTCCATGACTCCAGTAATTTTTCACTACCTAATGTTTCATGTAATGTCCTATACGTGGTAAATAATAAGAAAAACAATGCACGTTCAAAATAATTACAGTATATCATAACACACGGAGCACTATATTTAGTTAAAATTAATTTACATCCACGTAAAATTGATTTAGATAATGCTTACACAGCACTAATAATGTGAGAGCATGTGATTGGCCATAACTATTGAATATAAGACTGGAAAATAATTCCAAAACTCTGTGGGTTTTTCTGTTTTTCCAAAGCTGTTCCAGGCCTGGGAAATGCGATGTCAAAATTCCATGGCCGTATGAACCCTGTATATATATTATATTAAGGTTTCACAGTTTATTTCTGCTAAAAACTTGCTGTATTTGGATTAACATGAATGAAAATGGATAATAAGAGTGTGTGAGTCTTACAGGGCATTCTGTGCGCTCCAGCCCAGGCTGAGCGGGCTGCGGGTGGCGTCTGTGCAGTGGGACAGCAGCGTCAGATATTTGGGGATCAGCACTTGTTGGCCCAGTTTGCTGTTTAAGGAGAGCTGAGTGTTGTAGCTGTAGCGTTTAAGGTGAAGTATCAACACCCTGCACAGGAGACACAACACTTTAGTCCCGCTGAAAACACTACACACAGAAAACTCAAACCTCCCTGAAGCTGGCAGCTGTGGTTTAGGCAATAGTGATGTTACTATGGAGCCAGAACAGTGTCAAAAACAATACATTTACAAAATAATTTATACATCCACAGCACAACTCACATTTACAAAATCCAATTTGTGGATACAAAGCGCAATTTTGTAAATACACCACTTCAAAACAATTCATAAATCCACAAATCCAATACGCACATTCAAAACAGGATTCATAAATTCATAATTCATTTGGCAAAAATGTTTTTGATATTTTCTTATTACTTTGATATTTCCCTTTTCAATAAATTAATTGATATTTTGTAAATGTGAATTGTGCATGTATTGTATTTCATAAATATATTATTTTTGAGACTAATCTGGCTGTATACGTTGCGGCTTCCGAAATATTTTGGTTGCATTTAAACAAACAAAACAGATTCAGCACTTGTTTTAATGGCACATACGTCAAACTAAAGTATACGGGGAGAACATTACCAGCCCTGCTGTGAAATTATAATTCATTTTCAAACACTTCCCAAGTGCTGTTTAAGAGAGCAAAGACATTTTTGCACAGTATTTGCCATTATATTGTTCCTCTGGATAATAATAAGTCTTATTTCTTTTAGCTTGGCTGGAAAAACAATAATTAAAAAACTGCTGTGGTCAATATTATTAGCCCACTTAAGAAATTATTGTTTTGGTTAGTCAGAACGAACCACTGTTATACAATGACTTGCCTAATTACCCTAACTTTACCCTAATTACCCTAGATAAGCCTTAAAATGTCACATTAAGCTGAACACTAGTATCTTGAAGAGTATCTAGTCCAATATTGTGCCATCATCATGCAATTTTTCAAATGGCCCAGATGGAAAAGGTTTTTATTTTCCCTATCAAAAAAATATATAATTTAATACATTTAATAATACAAAAATACATTAATAATAAAAATAAAAATATTTTAGATTTTATTTTTTAGCAAAATATTTTACATTGTGTAAAAACAAGCTCTGCTTGTATCCATACAGTTTTTTCCAACATAAACTTTCTTTAAAATAATTTTAAAAAGTATTATAAACTATAATAAACTAAATCTATGCACAACAACCTGTCCAGGTCGGTGTCCTCAGCAGTAAATATATGGTGAACTTTTAAACAAATGTTACTGTAAGGAAAATAATTAAATCATTATGATAAATAGAGTTACTGTTTAAATAAAAAGTTTAAAGTGTTATTGAGCTGATTGTTGGTGATTGTATGGGTTCTGGCCAGATTGGGAAGCAATACATGAACAAAGAAAAATTAAGACTTAAGTTTAAAAAAAGATTTAAGACCTACAACACAATATTTCAGTAAATTTAAGACTTTAAGGCCTAAAATTTGGATTTTGAGATTTAAGACATTAAGACCCTGCAGAAACCCTGTCATGACAAAGAGAAAAGAAATCAGTTATAAGACACGAGTTATTAAAGCTATTATGTGCAGAAATGTGTTGAACATATACATAAATTAAGCATAATTTGATTCAATATACAGGGAGTGCAGAATTATTAGGCAAATGAGTATTTTGAGCACATCATCCTCTTTATGCATGTTGTCTTACTCCAAGCTGTATAGGCTCGAAAGCCTACTACCAATTAAGCATATTAGGTGATGTGCATCTCTGTAATGAGAAGGGGTGTGGTCTAATGACATCAACACCCTATATCAGGTGTGCATAATTATTAGGCAACTTCCTTTCCTTTAGCAAAATGGGTCAAAAGAAGGACTTGACAGGCTCCGAAAAGTCAAAAATAGTGAGATATCTTGCAGAGGGATGCAGCACTCTTAAAATTGCCAAGCTTCTGAAGCGTGATCATCCAACAATCAAGCGTTTCATTCAAAATAGTCAACAGGGTCGCAAGAAGCGTGTGGAAAAAACAAGGCGCAAAATAAACTGCCCATGAACTGAGAAAAGTCAAGCGTGCAGCTGCCAAGATGCCACTTGCCACCAGTTTTGCCATATTTCAGAGCTGCAACATCACTGGAGTGCCCAAAAGCACAAGGTGTGCAATACTCAGAGACATGGCCAAGGTAAGAAAGGCTGAAAAACCACCACCACTGAACAAGACACACAAGCTGAAACGTCAAGACTGGGCCAAGAAATATCTCAAGACTGATTTTTCTAAGGTTTTATGGACTGATGAAATGAGAGTGAGTCTTGATGGGCCCGTGGCTGGATCGGTAAAGGGCAGAGAGCTCCAGTCCGACTCAGACGCCAGCAAGGTGGAGGTGGAGTACTGGTTTGGGCTGGTATCATCAAAGATGAGCTTGTGGGGCCTTTTCGGGTTGAGGATGGAGTCAAGCTCAACTCCCAGTCCTACTGCCAGTTTCTGGAAGACACCTTCAAGCAGTGGTACAGGAAGAAGTCTGCATCCTTCAAGAAAAACATGATTTTCATGCAGGACAATGCTCCATCACACGCGTCCAAGAACTCCACAGCGTGGCTGTCAAGAAAGGGTCTAAAAGAAGAAAAACTAATGACATGGCCTCCTTGTTCACCTGAGCTGAACCCCATAGAGAACCTGTGGTCCATCTTCAAATGTGAGATTTACAAGGAGGGAAAACAGTCCACCTCTCTGAACAGTGTCTGGGAGGCTGTGGTTGCTGCTGCACGCAATGTTGATGGTGAACAGATCAAAACACTGACAGAATCCATGGATGGCAGGCTTTTGAGTGTCCTTGCAAAGAAAGGTGGCTATATTGGTCACTGATTTGTTTTTGTTTTGTTTTTGAATGTCAGAAATGTATATTTGTGAATGTTGAGATGTTATATTGGTTTCACTGGTGAAAATAAATCATTGAAATGGGGATATATTTGTTTTTTGTTAAGTTGCCTAATAATTCTGCACAGTAATAGTCACCTGCACACACAGATATCCTCCTAAAATAGCTCAAACTAAAAACTAACTAAAAACTACTTCCAGAAATATTCAGCTTTGATATTAATGAGTTTTTTGGGTTCATTGAGAACATGGTTGTTGTTCAATAATAAAATTAATCCTCAAAAATACAACTTGCCTAATAATTCTGCACTCCCTGTATATATCAAATATTTTTTATTGTGTTTTTAATATTTGTATTATTGCTACTGTTAATATTTATAATAGGCAGTATATTAAGGGTTTGTTGGGGCGGGTTTAAAATGGAGGGGGGGGGGGGGTCTCTATAAATATTGACATTTGAACTTTTATTAAAAAAAAATAGATCACTTGGAAATATTTGAAGACTTATTAATTTTGCAGGAGGGTGAATAATTCGACAGTGTGTGTGTGTGTGTGTGTGTGTGTGTAATGTTAATGCTAACCTGGGAAGTCTGCTAAATTTGTGAGAAACCGTCGCCGCTTTTCCACTGCACTTTTCACAGGAATACTCGATTTCCTCCATCTGCAAACACAAAGTCAACACATTAAGACAAATGAAGAGCCACTGCAAAAGAAATTAACAAAACATTTAACTTCAATCTTTGAATAATAATAATACAAATAGGGAAGCACCAATATCACTTGTAAAATGAGCTCAATTGTTTAAAATGAGCAACAATTCTTGAGTTTTTTCAGGACAACTTAACCGTTTATGCTCAATCCACTTAAATTTGTGGTAACACTGATATCGATAAACAAAAACAGCACCACCTTCTGTTTAATTCTGATACCATTGTTCAATTTTAATAGAGTACTAAACAATAGCAGCTATTTTTCCTCCATCATATTAGTTTTCTGAACAAAGATCAGAGGCATTAAACTGTCCAATATTAGAAGAGAGATAAAAGTTAACAGTAAAATATAACCTTCAAAGCCACACAATATTTCATTAAACATCATTAGCTTTTATTTGACATATAATAGAACTAATTCATTTAACAAACTTAAAGCCGGTGTTGTTGTTATACATTCTGTTTCTCCAAAAAGACTCACTCAGCCAGCTTTTCTTTATTGTTCATCATTTTCTAGATTCCTCTCACAGCTGTTCTTACCCTGAAGAAGAGATCCAGCGAGTCCTGTATAGACCTCATGGGGAGGGTTTTCCTCCTGCGTGGCAGGTCGATGGACAGATCATTGAACTGTTCCCGCTTCAGCACCACCTCTCCACAGCTGTTCACCACACAATAACACAGATTACTCTCTTTAGAAACGTTTGTCTGCTGCTTTTGGTTCATCTTATATATAATAATATATATTACAGTAGTAAAGCTGGACGATATGACAAAAACATCATATCACGATACAAGTTATCTCATATCCTGATCACAATATACATCACGGCATATTACCAATTCAATCAATTCAATCATTATTTATTTGCTCATTTGTTAAGTTTACTTATTACTACAAGCACATTTATTGAAAGAGGTAGGAAATCCTGTCCAAGAGTATTTTGAATATTTATACACACATGCATACATATATATATATATATATATATATATATATATATATATATATATATATATATATATATATATATATACACACACACACACACACACACACACACACACACACACACACACACACACACACACACACACACATAGTTAAAGTCAGAATTATTAGCCCGCCTTTGAATTTTGTTTTCTTTTTTAAATATTTCCCAAATTTTAACAGAGCAAGGAAATTTTCACAGTATGTCTGATAATATTTTTTCTTCTGGAGAAAGTCTTATTTGTTTTATTTTGGCTAGAATAAAAGCAGTTTTTAATTTTTTAAACACCATTTTAAGGTCAATATTATTAGCCCCTTTAAGCTATATATTTTCTCAATAGTCTCCAGAACAAACCATCATTATACAATAACTTGCCTAATTACCCTAACCTGCCTAGTTACCCTAATTAACCTAGTTAAGCCTTTAAATGTCACTTTAAGCTGTATAGAAGTGTCTTGAAGAATATCTAGTCTAATATTATTTACTGTCATCATGACAAAGAGAAAATAAATCAGTTATTAGAGATGAGTTATTAACACTATTATGATTAGAAATGTGTTGAAGAAATCTGCTCTCTGTTAAACAGATACTGGGGAAAAAAAAAACAGGGGGCTAATAATTCTGACTTCAACTGTATATACAAACAATTAATTGATTAAATTGATAGAAATGGTGCTATATCGCGATATAACATCTCATATGATGATAATGATATCACCCAGCCCTAGCTTGAAGGCTAATTAATTATCTGATTAAGCAGAGTAAACCGACCTTTTGCAGGTGATGGTGTGCTGCACCTCAAACTCCATGTTGACAGTAACAGGACAGGTGTAGATGCGTGACGTGTCCACCTCGTCTGCTAACCGCGCGCTCTGAGGCTCGTCCCATGCCGACGGCTCATTCTTCCAGCTCTTGTTGATCTTCTCCACGTCCTCCTTCAGCTGGTCCAGACACTGACTCAGAAACTCATGAGCATCCTGCGCAAAAAAAACAGAGCAGCGCATGTATCTGTGTGTCAAAGGACTGAAAAATATATGCAAGTTAACAGTAAATCCAACACCGTAGTGTTTAATTCCTGAATGAATCAGTTTGGCTCAAGCAATTGAGTCACCGCTTCAATGACTCCTCTATATGCAGCGTTTCTAAATGAATCAGACGTCTTGAAGGAGTCACTTGAACTCATGTTAAAAGATATTACAACATTGTGTGTAACCAGTCCTCTAGTAAAGATCTGCACTATGTATATGCATTAGGCAGATGATTAAAATAAACGCAAGTAAAAGCAACATTGCATTTGGCAGGAAACTTATGTCAATTGTAAAAGCAACACTAGTCTTTAGTTTCTAAGTAAAACATGGACATAATTTGTTACAATAACAAACACAATTGTAGTCAATAATTATTTGTGGCTTTAATAAATGAATTTTTACAGACAAAAAACAAAAAGTTCCTCAAAGAGTTTAGTTGTAAACAGAAGTCAAGTAAAGATGCATCCTGCACTAAAATTACTATTAAGCAGACACTAATCCAAAAGGATATTATAGAAATTGAACCCGCAGCATTGCCATTATTACTGGCGTTCTCTGTTATGTGAATAGCACAGGTATACAATAAATAAATAAATACGTCTTACGTTCTGCATGTAGCCAGAGAATCGCTCCGCTGTTGAAGAGATGGCATTTTTCACTCGCCGCAGAAGATCTTTCTTGACCTCTGGAGGGGAAATGTCTTTCTTTGCCAGCAGATGAGCGAAACGTCTTTGTGGAAACAAACAAAACACAAACAGGCTTGTTAGCTAATAAACTAAATTAAAAAATCTGTTGCAATAAATAATAGGGTTGGGCGATGTTGACAAATTTGGCATCGTACGATGTCTGATGTGAACATTGGCGATGGACGATGGTATCGTTGTCGTAGACGGGGTGGGGGTCTTTGTTGTTAAATATCAATTAATTCATAATGAATTTAATAATTGTAGCCTATCGTTTTCACTACCTGACCCACATGGCCTTTGCTTTACCCATGACCAAACCATAAATAAATAAAGTTATACACAAATTACCACCTGTCAATCACTTTTTTTCCGCGGGACTCTGGCATGATCAGGCGGAGTGATCTGTGTCAGTATAATGGTTTTTCCCCACAGCTGGTGGCGGAGACGAGACGAGAGTTGGTTTGGAGTTCACTGTAATTTGTATTGTGATTAATGATAACTTCCTCATTTTATTATTATTATGAGGTCATAATAACAAGTAAAGATGCTAGAGCTCGACCGTTTTGGTCACACTTGCGCCTGATATTTTATGCGACCTAAAATATGTATTTGAAAGCATTTGTGCTAGTGCATACATATTTACCGTGCGACCTGTTTTCACTGCAGAATCCTCACCGCATGTGCGGATTTAGGAGACATTTATGCAGAATGCATCTTTGCATCTAAAGACGCCAAACGCAGCGCTCAGGAACAGATTAAAACAGTCGTCATGTGAACTTGCTGAAGTAAAAAAGACCGGAATGCTTGCCCCGCCTTTGTGCTCTTACTATTGGCCCACTGCGCTAGAACTGAACGCGAATAGATTGGTTAATATCAGCTGTCAATCACTCAGTCAACGCCTTCTGCCTTCACATGACAGGAGCAACAGCCACGGAAATGTAAAGCGCTGAAGATGAGAGAATGAAAATAACACTGACAGATTTAGTTTTAGAAACCACCTAAAGTTAAATAATGGCACATCTTTATTAGTGATCATGTGCTAAATGTTAATCCACCATTTACACTTTTCCAAGAGTGGAGAAAAGACTTCCAGTGGCTTCAAGTCCGCTATGAAGATAACTAAAGCCATTCACTGTAGAGTCTGTGGGACGGGGTTTACAGGTAACAGCGTTTGCCACTGAATCTACACATTTTAAGCGCGAGAGGTGCTGTGTAATCCTCACGATGTATTTAATCCTCACGATGCTGACAGTGCAAACAGCAGCTATAAGTATAATATAACACAGCTCATGAAAAGACCGTTATTGCTATTAAGATGACATGCAAATAATAAGTCATATATCAATATACATGTGGGGCGGGGCGATGGATCACGATGCCGGCTCAGCATCGTGAAGTTTATCAGCCATCGGCGATGGACGATGACATCGTCTATCGGCCCAACCCTAGTAACTAATAACCTTAACTTCTCTGATATTGATTGTAATCCAATAATGTGCACCTTTTATAAAAGACACTTTGAAATTATTGTGCACCATACAAATAAACTTGAAATATTGCAACAGGCTTAGAATAAACAATGTTTTAATTTTGAGGTCAACTTGTCTAAACGAGCTATTAATTTAGAAATAAAATGTATTGTGTGTTTGTTTGTGTACCTGAGAAGGGCATTGATGGGGACCCTCTTCCATGGGATGCCCTGCTTCAACAGGTCATTGGAAAAGGAGGGCAGGCTGAAGAGAGACTGGAGGATGGCGTTCATGTAACATGTGTTTCCAAGATTGGAGAATCTAACAAAGCAGATAACAGGGGTGGATCCCAGTCAATAATACTGCAACAAAATACTACATTTTAAACAACATTACGGATTGGATTGATCATCATTTAAATAATAAAAGGTAATGAAAAAGATGATAAAACAAAGATTTAAAATAATAATAATAATTATTATTATTATTATTATTAATTAATAATAATTAAAGTCCCAACCATAAAGTCCAAATCAAGTTTCAAATCACACCACACAACCAAGTAGAAAGCAAAAAATTATAGATGTTCTTATACATACATACATGCACTACCAGTCAAAAGTTTGGGGTCAGTTTTTCTTGTTTTATTTATTTTTTTTTTTTTAGAAAATTGTTTGTCAAGGCGGCATTTATTAAATGTAAAAAATTGAGAAAATTGTTAAATATTTATTAAAATTTTAAATAAATGCTTACTGTATGTAGTTAATTATTTTATAATTATTTTATAATCTTTAATGAAATTATTAGTCCAGTCATTATTGCTTTTATTACAATTATCATTAATATTAATAATAATAATAATAATTATGAGAGTGATTTAAGGATCATGCGACTCTAAAGACTGGAGTAATAAAGCTGAAAATTCATTAAAATCACTGGAATAAATTAAATTTAAATACTTTTGAACAGTTATTTTATAATGCAATAACATATCACAATTTTACAATGTGTACTGTATTTATGATGAAATAAAGCAGCCTTGATGAGTGGGAAAAGCTTATTTTAAAACATTTAAAAACCCTACTGACCACAAACTTTTGACCGGTACTGTATGTGTATACATGTAAAACATATATAAAATATATGTATAAATATATAAAAACACAAGCTGTCTAGATGAAGGGCTAAGCAATGCACATTACTAAATCAAAGATTAAAGTTGTGATATATTTTATATCATAAGAAATAGCATAACGGAATATAATCTTTACTTAATATTCTAATGACTTTTGGAATTTAAAAATAAATAAATAAATAAATAAAAGGCACACTATATTTAATAACACAAACAAACAATTATTATAACATTTATTATGGTATTTATCCATTGTTGTTAATGTTAGTTCAGGTGCATAAACTAATGTTAACAAGCACAACTTTAAATTTTAATAATGCATTAATTAATGTCAAACTACATAATAAATGCTTTACAAGATTATTCATACTTGACGTTAGTAAATTCATTAATGGATCATAATTCTAAAAGCAGGGGTCTTAAACTGCCGGCCTGGAGGCCATTTGCAGCTCCCTTCTCCTCCTCCCTCCAGCCCGCACCTGACATCAAAATATAACAAGATTCGGCCAAACAAAACATATATTTTTGTATCACTGTCATTGTGCAGTCGCATATAGCCTCTTGTGGTTTGACACCCTCCCCCCCACCTACTGGACATTTAAAGTACTGCACTATATATTTGGTTCACTTTGGGTTTCTCTCAGCGTGCAGTCGAGTACCGCACATGCAGATTATTCCTGGGGCTGATTTAAATGTTAAAATATGTCGGTAAGTGCTGTATTTTTACTATTTTTGTAAATACTCAAGGGTCTTATACCACCTGTATTTTGTTGTACAAACACTTCTTCACGGCTTACACGTTATGCTAATGGTGTAAATATGATTATTTTGCTAATATTTGATTCAAATTGTCTCAATAATAGATTTTCCTTATTTGCTTAAGATTTGCATTAAAAAAAATGTACATTAGTAAAATTTTGGTGCTCGCTGAATTGAACTTGTTAAAGTAAAAGTGAATATATATAATTATTAAAATTATTATTATTATGCCTATTATTAAATTGCAGTATTTTCATAGAAATTTAAACTCCCCCTTAAATATGTACAAGACACAGAAAGGATGAGCTTTGATATTCTGAGTGCATCAATTACATCAGGTTTCCACTTTTATTCTTGTGATTGAATGTTAAAGCGGCCGTCCTATAAATTGTCAGTCCCTGATATGGTCCCCGCCAACTTGAGTTTGAGACCCCTGATCTAAAGTGTTACAGAAAAATCTTTCATTTTGAACCATACAAATATTTTTTGGGCCATTACCACAAATATTCCCATTCAAGACTTTTTGTTCTTGAGCTCCAGGGTATTTTTGTTTAACTAGTATGTAGGTCCTGCGAGACATGTCACAGAATGACAATCAAGCTCAACTTGACCAATTGAAATATTAATATTAGACTGTTAAAGCTGCATGCATTGTCTAATGTTTATAAGGGGCTCACCCTTGCAGTGGAGGCTGAGGCTGGGCCAGCACTGAGGGTCTGGGTTTGTTCCAGCCTCCGTAATCCAGCGTGGGACGAACCTTTTTAAAGGGCGTGGAGTGATTGGGCAAAACTAGGCTTCTTTTGGCAGATGGACATGAGCCTGTACTGCTGGGCCTGGGTGACACACAAGAGCAGATCTCCCAGCATTAATACCAGTCAAATCATGCATGAATTTCATTCATACAGCACAGGAGAAAGAGAGAGAGAACATCCACATCAGCAACTTCAGGCTATTTAATGGCAAAGATCAATATAAATGAATACATCTTTCTCCAACATTTTCAAGCAGGTTTATATAAAAGAAAAGCAATAGTAGCACACTAAATTGGAAGAAAGTATACTGTACAAAAGGCCTTGAACACAGGAGTCTGATTGTTTACCTGTCCAAAAATGAATGCGTTTGTGTGTAGTCTTTAGCTCCTGTTCGGCTCCCGTAGAAAGATGTGGGTTGGAGAGGAGCAGGAGTGTGTGGAGCTGAAGAAAAAAAAAAAATGTTTAAATCACATAATAAAGCCAAGAGAGAAGCGGTTTCAGAAGATAAATGTTAAAAATATAATCGAGTTAAATACCCACCAGAGGCTCTGTTCTCCTCTGACTGCTTGAGCTTGTCTTTACAGCTGAGCAGGAACTTTCTGGAGGAGTCTGTGATGGCTTTATTGTTGCTAAACACATTAAAAAGCAGATAAACCAGGTTTCTTGTTAAGCAAGCACTGTTTAAAAGTCTAGAAGCTTTTATGACTGAATTTGATGGCAAAATACAGTAAATAATTGATGGTTTTAGTCACATGACCTGTGTGGAGGCCTGGAGGACAATGAGCCGTAATGGCGGCTAGCACAACCCACTCATTTCTTCATCAATTTCAAGCTACCAATATTTGCATCATCAGCAGAATAAAACAGAGATATGATCACAAACTGTACGTTGTGGACACCTGTGATCCACATTCTGCTGTTTTTCAGTCATTTAAAACCCTCATGTCCCTGTCTGATCTACAATTCTGCGATGTTTACATTTATCTTGAGGATATTCCTCAGCGATTCAGTCATTAGTGATGGTGTTATACCATGCAAGTGTTTGCTTTTATATTCAATGTCAGTTACTTTTGCTTAGATTAATATTTGCTGGTAGGGAAAATCTATTGTTCACATCTGCTATTTAAACTTTGCATTTCAATTAAGAAAATAGCCGAAATGTTGTTTTCGTTGTAAGAAATATCACTATTGCAATACTCGACAACATCGCATATTTTTCCAGTATTATGTAGTTTTAATGTACACACATTTATCTTTCATAACACTGATCAAAAGTGACAGCAAAGACAGTTTATAATGTAATGCATCACATAAAAAAGCATTTTTGTAAAGAAAAAGCTCCACTCCTGTTAAAGATTTAGGTCCAATCTCAATTCTATTTTTGTACCCCTACCCCTTGGCCCTTGAAACAGAGTGTGAAGGAGAAGGGCTTCAAAATTTACCCTTAAGAAATAGGACAGCACTACACCTGCACACGTCATCTTGCATATGTCATCATGATCTCTTGCTTCATTTGAGATCAGACCATCGTGACTGCTGTAGTTATTCCAGTTGTGTTATTTTTTGGGTATTTATCTTCAGGAAATCACTGAAGGCATATATTATGTTATCATAACGACCTAATGTGGTAATAATATCATAAGGGGAAGAGCTAGGGGGGAGAATTGGGATTGGGTCTTAGACTTCAACGGGACTTTAAGTGAGGTTTACCTGGAAGAGTCGTTCTCTTTGGGATAGTCCTCTGTCAGGTCTCCGTCAGAGTTCATCAGCCTCTTCCTCTTCTCACTCCTACACAACACACAGTTCACAGTTGAGTTCAATACGATAAATCTGCTCTTCACATTAAAGGGACAGTTCTCCCAAAACTGAAAATCCTGTCATTCACTCCACTTGGTATTCAACCTTTTCTGTTAAACACCATGCTGCATAATACTGCCATTACAATATTTTGTATTTCTCTAATATATATTGGAACATGAATATAATTCACAAGAGGATTTAAACAGTTTAAATATTTAAATAGTTAATTCATAATGAATTACATTTTTCATTGATAAAGAGTGCATCTGTATAAAATATAATAAACGCAATACAAGCACAAATTAAAAACTGAGCAATGACACAAATGAAATACACAGTGCTTTATGGTTTGCTGGAGAGTCCAACAGTATTGAGCTACAGAAATTAAATGTTCAAATGTAAAATATCCCCGTATACAGTAGTAAACATATGAAGATCAACATATTTCATCAAAGTTATCCTAAACCTATAACACCAATTCTGGACAATTTTGAAAAACGTTTGACTTCAAATGTTGACTACTGTTGTCTTTATTGCATAAATAATTAAATGCAGTTAACCTTAAAGCTACACATTTTATAATATGATAAAATTTAAATGGTTTAAATTTAATATTTAAGCCAGGGTTAATCAATTAGTTTGTCACGGGGGCCAGTTCATGAAAAGCATCCCAAACGAAGGGCCGGAGAGATATGACTTGCAATATAAGTGATGACACAACTGCATACTGTATTTTTGCTCCTTAAGACACCCACGTTGTATTTGTCTACATTAAAATGTTAATATATTATTTTTTGAAACTATATAATATCACTACATTGTACAATAAGTTTTTTTAACAAACATTCAAATGTTGTATTTCACAGCACAACAAAATCAGTGAATTGCTTAAGCAGGCTTCTTCTACATTCAGACACGTTCATATGTTCTGTTTTGAACTTCATAACAATTATGGATGCAACAATTATAGATTCTGGTTGTAGGATTATATAGTGTGAAGAATAATCAGGGTTTCACAGTTCTCACGTCTAATGTAAATTTAAGCTTTATTTTAGCAAGATTTAGATCTGGACATCCCTAACTAATATTAAAAAAACCTTTAAAAGGCATTTCATTAGTAATAGTTTTTATGCTGAAGGTTTTTCTGTGCTTATAGGGCTACACAATTTAATTATGTGTGTGTTTATAGAGAGGAACGGGAGAAAATAATATAATAATAATTGTTATTAATGGTCGGCGGCAATATTTAGATTAACTGTTGTTATCATCTGCGTTCATACATACATAATCATTTTAATAATAGTTCGTCCAACATGTCTTTTGTTTACATTGCACTGAAAGCTAAGCACAACTCTTACCGCTACAGCATGAGATGTTTTCTACTGCGTGCGCCCAGACAGCCGCGAACGCGTTGCTCCGCTTGCGCCCGCATATTGGCATATATTCTTACACTAGAAATAACAAACTTGCGCGCGGGAAAGACGTGATATGGGAACAGCCCACGGCTATAGTTATTACAGCGTGCGTGCGTATTAGCTTCGGTGGACAAGCTCGAAACTTTAAACTAGCGCACAGTTGGCAACTTGGCTTAAAGGTGCTGTATGTAAGTTTTTGATTCTTCTAAAGCATAAAAATACCATAATATGAGTGCAGATATTTAAGAAACATCCCAAAGGAACATACTTGTTTAACTGAAAAACAATGCTGAAGTCAGATATTCTGCTTTGAAAATGGTTTTTCCGTGCCGGAATGCTGTCTTTGTTTAGGTAAAGTTAACCTGCAGAATGCCAGTTTAGCCAATTATATTTCAGCACTCCGGGTTGCCTTGTTGGAAAACAGCGTATTTCATTCATTCATTCAGAAAGGCTCTGAAAGCATGCGCCCGTGACCGAAATGGACAGCATCAGACGTCGAAATGAGACAGATTCAGTTCCACATGAGGTTATTAATTAGCAAATGATATAAATATTACGAACGTAAACATTAGGTGAGCAGGTTACATTGTAATCTCGTGTCCTAACAACACGCAAACAGCAGTTTGACTCTTTGCACCAGACGAAACACGACAAAAATGTAAATACAGCCTTTCAGAAGCACAGAATAAGCACTCACTCATGAAACGGTAAGGTTTAGAATCCATTCAAACTCACATGGTTAGCATTTAGCACTGAATAAAACACACGAGGCTTACCTGAGGTGCACTGTCATAGGTTTCACATGTTGAGCTGTGAGAAATAGAAACCGTTTCTAATATCTCAATTCGAGGTGTTGGTTAGAACTAAAACTCCTTTTAATATGGAACATAATTCCTTCTATCGCGTGTCGTTGATTTTATTTAGAACACGGTTTAAATCACTCGCTCCTGTACTCAATCTCTGGCATCCCACGCGTGTGTTTATTTTGATCTAGGAGTGCAATACCCAGTTCAACCACTGGGTGTCAAACTTACATACTGCACCTTTAACTTTGTTCAGCAGTTTTGTTTCGTGCGGCAGAACAGAAATGCAGAAATGCGGGTTAGAGAAGCCTTTACGATTAATTAACCGTGACTAATTTAAGCGCAGTTAATAGTGAAATCGGTTAATCATTGCATCCCTAATAACGATTTCAGTGCATTGTAGAAAAGACCTTTTCTACAAACACATTCAAATGTATTCGGCTGCTCTCGCCACTCGCTTAATGTCAGGTGACTCACGCTTTGAACAGCTTGTGCTGTATTAAACAGACGCACGTCACTTCATAACTATAGCGGCCGTTTTTTGACTGAACTAAATTTATTCTTGATGTCTTGGCCACACTATTTGGGGGGCTGGAACAAATTGCCTCCGGGGCCGGGTTTGGCCCGCGGGCCGCCAATTGAATAGCCCTGATTTAAGCTGAGATTTAAAAGATTTAAATATCAAATAATTATCTTTCACTTTATTAGTGTTAAACTGTGCATGCGTTCTAATCTGTTTTCATTGTTTACTATAATCCTAACTTGACATTGCAAATCCTGTGTTGTGACTACTGCAATATTGATGCAAAAAACAATGTATTTTGCAGTCCTAACTGACGGTGAGTAAATAATAATAATAAGAAAAATAATAATGCCTTTTATTTTTTACAGCCGCCTTTGAAGAACACCTTACAGCATATAGCAAAGTCACAATAAAATAAACGCAAGCATTTTTAAACATGTAGATCATTAAAAGCTTTTCTGAAGAAAACTTAAAAGTGGACAAGTGGTTGATGTGCAAAGGCAGGGAACTCCATTACTTTGGTGCTGCACAGCTCGATGTCCTACCAGCTAATAATAAATATTGAATAGATTCAGCTTTTGGGTGAAATGTGCCTTTAATACACTGTAAAAGAGCAGCGTCTGTCTCCACAGGCATGTCTGTGCTCACCTGATCTCCGAGAGGCTGCCGCGGGCCGGTGTGGACGTGACCCGACTGGGGCTGCCCAGGGGCTTTCGGGGGGTGCTGTCCTCTCTGCTGTCCAGACTGGAACGCCTGGGAGCGCTCTGCAAGAAACAGAAGATCAGTCTGGTCATGTTTACCAGAGCTGCAAATAAATTACACTTCCAGAAACTATTAATGCACATGACCAAAAATGTTTTGTAAGGGGCCGATCACATCTGAAATTCTTTACCACTGCTTTTTTTTTTTTGACAAGATCAAAAGTAGTGCACTGCGCTTTTTATGTTGCTAGGCAACCACTGAATCAACTGCGTATTGTGCTCAAGCGATGCTGCTGATATCGTTATAATCATAATATTATTGTGATATATTATTGTATTGAGGTCATTTTACCAGCGTCACCATGGCAGCACAGTAATACCATCGCAAGCAGCAGGAACAAGTATACTGCATACAAATGTCCTGTCCATTATTTGCGCAGACTTTGCTTGTGCAGTGTGCATGTGTGGTTCATGCATAAATAACATGTAAATTAGCTAAATGTCCAAAGCTATTTTGAACTTTGATCATGTACAAACTAGTCAATAGCTAGCTCTCAAACAATCTCCTTGTATTTTGGTTGGTGCAGCAGAAATGAGTGGGTTTTAAAGCGCAGTGCTTTCTGCATCCGGTGTGAAAGCCACTTCAGACCTTGTGGTTACTACGGCTGGATGCAAAGTGAAACCAGCATGGTAAATATTGGTGGACAGTGCAGCTTATATCTGAGGCCAAAAACTCAATGCATCCCTAATATTTATATGATCATTGATGAGCATTCACAGCACTCGTGATGCTGCAATACCTGTTTATCTGACGGAGAAAGGCTAGAGTCGTTCTGTGCCGTTCGATTTCCAAGAACCAGCCCAAAACTAGCACTGCCCTGGCTCGTCTTTAAAACTGAAAGAACAGAAATGACAAAAACAAATGAAAAGGGACCATTAAGCCAATTTAAGATGTCCTCATCATTTACTCTCACTTAAGTGGTTGTACAATTTGATGAATTTCTTCCTACTGTTGAACAAAAAAAAAATATTTTGAAAAATGTTGAATAAATTGCGGGGGGTGGGGGGTGGACATACTATTGAAGTCAATGAATGTTTTAACCAGCATTCTTCAGTATGTTTTGTTTTGTGAAATAATACTTTAAAGACGCAATTTGAGTTTATTATGCTTTTCAAATGTCAAATTAATACATATATAATACACTTGCTATTATGATCCACCAAAATGAAAAATCTGAGCTAAAAGCGAATATTTTGGATTCAACTGATATGATTTATGAATGAATGGCAAAGTGACAGCAGAGTTGGAGTTTATTTAATGCCACATCAGCAACTCATGGCTGTTTTGTGGCAAGATCAATGCAGATAAAACATTAGGTCAAGCCTTGTATTTAATAAATAGGCAAAACATTAACATTTTGCAGTGGCCCAGCCAGAGTCCTGACATAAACCCAATTGAGAATTTGTGAAGAGAGCTAAAGATCAAACCCTAAAACCTGAGAGAATTTGAGCTCATCGCTAAAGATGAATGGGCAAAAACACCAGTGGAGACATGCAAAAAGCTGATCTGCAATACTAGGAAGCGTTTGATCGCTGTAACATCCAATAAAGGCTTTTCTATTGATTGAGAAGGGTATGAATAATTTTCAACACGCCACTTTTTGTTCAAATGTATATAAAAGCAGAGAAATATTTTTTTCCAGAATGATGCCTCTTGTACATCATATCTTTTGTGTGTCATTTCACATCAAAAACAAACTTGCTGGTTGAATAGAAGTAATTTTAAGTCAGAATTTGCCAGGGGTATGAATAATTTCAGAGCTTGACTGTATATAATAATACCTTCAAATAAGAAAATATACAGAATAAACATTAATAAAAAATTCACACAATAACATTACATATAATTTTTACGATCCAAAGTGACAGCTGACAAATGAAAGAAACTCACCTGCAGGTTTACCAACTTTCACCGTTTCTAGATATTCCTTCATCTTTTTGGCGACCAGCATGTTCAGCTTGTCCATCATGACGATGCAGGAGTCTTTCAGAGTCAGTGTCATGCGGTTCGGCCCGTGCGTTTGAAACCACGAAACACTCTTCACATTGTGACTGAGCTGAAATAAAACACACATATGAATGAGCTTTAATAGCATTTACTGCCCATGTGTCCTAAAGATGACCTTACAGTTGTTCATCAACACTAGTGTTACTTTATCATATCTGATTTGCATATTTGTATGATGTCTAAATGATCGACATGACCAAAACTCTGCAGGTAAACATGTTAATCAGAGTCTACTGTAAACTCAAGTTTGATACTGAAATAAAAAGGCTCGTTAATTTATTTGGTTAAAAATCTTGACTTGAGAACGCTTCCAATTCAAAACAATGGATATAATTAGTATTATTTATGATTTTTGGGGTTTTTATACTGCATTCACATTGTAACATTTTGCATTGCGTTTGACAAGCAATATATATTTGCACGTTAACATTGAAAACATTTGTTTCTTTTAAGTTTATCATTAGGTTGTTTTGGTCATTTTTTATTATTATTTTTTTTTTTAAATACAAAATTTGCTATTAACAAACCACTGACTAGGTTTTTTTTTAGTCAAACTACTAATTATACGCTTATTAATAGTTATTAAAGGTTGCAGCTGTGTTTTGGTATTGGGTAGGATAGGCCTATTTCACAATTATAGTGAGACCGGAATAGGGAAGCGTTTCCAGTCGCCCAGCCACCACTACGATCGTCATTCATTATAACAGACTGAATAGTTGAGTTTCCTATCAGTCATTATTTCAGTATTATATTGTAGCGGTCATTTTAACCTCTGTGCAGAGTATTGTATGTTTTGTACTTAAAGTCATCAAGTGTTTTAGCTAATTATTTTTATCCACACATCTAAAAACACACACAAAAAAACTAATTCTATTATCTAATTGTTGGATTTAGTGTAATAAACAAATTTAGGATAATAATATTGTCTTAATTTGATTAGTTAAAATCGTTTTTCAGTAGGTGGCGGCATTGTACTAGCAAATTATGGCACAATACATTGGAGCATTTTAAAGGCCAAGAATCATCAGCGGATCACTCGTATGTCAGCTTATAGACAAACCAGCTGATCGACGGGACTTTAAAACGCTCCAGTGTCCCTGTATCTGTGGTTAGACTCAGTAAACCGCAGTGAGTTTGGTTACCTGATGACCTTCACGGTTAATTACAGTCATTTCTGTTTAGGGATGCACCGATCCTGATACTTGGATCGGATATCGGTTCGATACCGCATATTTTAGCTGGATCAGGTATCGACCAGCTGGTACCGATCCAAATCCGATCTTGCACGTGCGCTATAATCCGTCTAATTTATAGGCCAACAAAAGCCATGAAGGTGGCCTATTAATACTAGAAAGTTGTCATGTAGGCTAATATATCCCAAATGTTCTGAAGCCATTCTATAGTTTAATGTGAAGCACAGATGAATATTCACGTGGTTAAACATGAGAAACTTTCTCCAAGACTATTTGTTCCTGTTAATATAAGTAATCAGTGGAGAAATACATTTAGTTTTGCATTAAATGGGTATCAAGTAGTTCATTGCTGTTTCTAAATCATGTTGCGCTGTGTCTGTTAGATCATTAGATCGCAACACTGGAGTAGAAAATGTTATTACCTGCTCTTCACACACAAAGTAGGCCTAGCTGAAGCTTTAAATTAGAAAAGACTCAATAATATATTGGACAGATCCTCAACGCACTGATTTCTTCCTTTTGTGCTGCTACTTTGGAAGTGTCCGCAGATACCGGAGGGCTGTTCGCTGTGTCTCAGTGATGCATCAAGCACTTCATTCACACGCCAGCTGCGCAGACGCGATGTGCGCTCCGTAAAGTTATTCTCACAACGTGTTTCTGTTGTCTCATCGTTCAGACTGAGTTTATTCTTCCGAGTGCTGTGCATAGCAAATTTGTAAAGCCTGACTCATTGTGGTCATAGTTGATGAAATTAGTAAAAGTGAAACTGATGGCGCAATATGGATTTAATAAGTAAAACTGGCCTCAGACAGTTTAGTTTAGTCTGCGTCAAACCTGGAGCAATATATCAGGCTTTGGTAAAAGGCAGGATATTTTACCAACGATTAGCGTCAATAGTGGTAGCCTATTACAGATTTCAAAGAAAAATCTTAAAGGGCACCTATGGTGAAAAATCTACTTTATAAGCTGTTTGGACAGACATATGTGTAGGTGTACTGTATAGACTGTCATATTGGGCTGATATGAACACACCCAGTCCTTTTTTCAATTTAACAACATAAAAACTGTGGACCAATTGGAGCAGTTTGAGATCGACCGCAAGTTGCCGTAGAAGTGCGGTCCCCCCGCCCACCAATATTGATTGACAGGTGCGCATTACCATATCCTCAGTATGTTGTTTCACGTGCGCCATTCTCAGCGTGTGAGTCAAAGCGACGTCACCAAAGAAACACCCTTGCTCTATTTTTAGATGTAAGGCTAATTGGGCTCAACATTCACCACGTTATCGCTCTCCTCACCGCCAGTATTTGTGAGTTTTGGTGGGTTTGCTTACATGTGTACTTTTCATTGCGTCTTCCTTAAACTTCAGCGGTTTGCATTTCCTGCGGTCACAGAAGCTCCCTGCCATCTTAACTAGGTGCAGCTGGACAGTGCGAGCGTGTTGCCTCACGTGCGTGTCCCTCCATTGGAAATAATGAACTAACGATGTGCAGCGTCATGCATTTCCCGTTGTCGTGGATGAAAGTGAGGACCGGGGGGTTCGCTCACTATTCTGCTGCCTAGGTCGCGCTGGCCTTGCTCAAGACACTGTTCATATTTTTGCCGCGCCACAGAGCGTTATCTGAATGGTTTCATTTTAAATAACATGCAAATGTGCGCGTCTGGTGTGCCGTGTCGTGGCTCTGAGCGGCGCATCCGGTGTATGACGGCATTTAGTTATAGCCTCAACCAGAAGCGCCGCTCGGCGCCACGCAGCGTCATGCATTTCTGAATTATAAACATAAGTTTCTATCAGGGGACACACACCAGCGCCGCAAGTGTGCGATACTTTCAACTGTCATGTGCGTCGCGGTGCATCCGGTGTGTAATGCCCTTCAGTCAAAGTTAATTCAGTGTGCTTGAAACTAGCACACTGTAAAACTACACAAAGACACAAATGATTTTGTAGTCTCTGCTTGGTCTGTGTCCGAGTCATACGTGTACAGCTGAATGCTGGTCCTCTCACTCATGTTGCTTCTCTCTGTCTGCCTGTCTGTTGCCATACACAAAGAGGGGAGCTCTTGGCTCCGCCCCCTTGTTAAGTTGGGCGGGAAGTCGAAACTAATTTTCATGTGAAGCAACACGCCCCTAAAACAGCGAGCTGTGTACACGCCCCCAAAATGACACTTTTTAACACATCATAATAAACAAATCTGAATTGTGTTCTGAACTGAACCTAAACTGGGACACTCAGAAGAACCATAATATTAATATTACATCTTTAAAAAGGGGTAAATAGGTGCCCTTTAATATTAAAAAGGAAACATAAGCTGGACCACAACAGATCAATGTCGTAACGAATGTTCAAGTAATGTAGCCTAGTTTACAGCAAGCATCATGTTTGTAGTTAGATTGTGTCGTCTGTCATATACAGCAGGCCTACAGGTCTGTTTTTTTTTACTAAAGAAGATAATATATCTTTTGAGTTTTTCCACCAGAACTATAGAAACTTTATTATGTTAAAAAAAAAAAACGTACAGTATGTGGATCGGTCGATACTCTAAATTTTGGTATCTGGATCAGATCGGTTCAAAAAAACAGTATCGGTACATCCCTATTTCTGTTGAGCACATGAACACAATGGTAAATCAGCGGTGTTTAAGAACGCGCTCAAATGTTGGCGGGAAATGGCCGTTTTTAAAATTTCCATATTGATTGGATAATGAATTCCAATATCGTGACAACCATTCGGCACATCATTTTATCGCCGATGAAGGAATTTTAAAATGAGATATTTTTTAAAGGTTACTTAATTTTCCATTATCATTTTGTACTAAAATATAAAAACTAAAACAATAATGTTATTCCAGGGTTACACTGAAGCACACACTGCACTCTCGCACCAGAAAAACCCTCGGAGCTCCTCCACTGTTGAACTTGACCAGCAGGTTGATTTTGTTGTCTCTCTCCTGGATCTCAAACACCCCCTCTTTCCACTTGCTGGTGCCCAGTTCGCCACACCTGATGCGGATGCGAACAGCGCCACCGCTGGTTAGCCTGGGCACTGCGACAGCCATCAGGGCGAAGATCCTCCACAAAACACTGAGAAAAGATGCAGCTTTTACTATAAAATGTATTTATGTAAATTTCACATTCACAAATTTGCAAAAGTCAAACCCCTCTTCATAGAAAAAGGTTCAAATTTTTGTGATATCCAAGTATAAAAATAGAAAAGCAATTATTAAAATGTTTGAATAAAAATGTTCATAAGCATGCGTTTTCTGTACTAAAAGTGCATTTAATAAATTTTTATAAATATTTGGTCACACTTTATTTTGATGGTCCGTTTGTTGAATTTAAGTTACATTGCAACTAATTATCATTAGATTATACGTAGACTGTTAGGTTGGGGTTAGGGTTTGGGTTGGGGTTAGGGTTAGTGTAAGTTGACATGTACTTGCAAAGTTTCTTATAGTCAGTTAAAAGTCTGTTGAAGGACTGTTAAATGTCAGTGTCAACAGATATTAAGCAGACAGTCTACTAATACTCAAATGGACCATCAAAATAAAGTGTTACCAAATATTTTTTTTGTAATGTTAAAGCACGAATGTTGGCTAAGCGCCAGAAGAAAACAAGTGTCATACTAAAACAATCTGAGCTGTACAGCAGCTTTAACACACTTTCATGTATTCAAAAGTACCACATGACACAACAAACAAAATGTGTCAAAATAATGTGCGAGTACTCGTAAGTAACATTAACGCGCAAATGTTTGCTAATCTCCACAACAATACAAGTGTCAAGGTAAAATAATCTGAGCTAAACAGCAGCATTTATTACACTCACGTTTTCAAACGTACCACATAAGGACACAAACAAACAAAATACGAGTGAAAGTAGGGAGCAAATACATGTAACATTAATATGCAAATGTTTGCTAATCTCCAGGACAAAACAAAATGTCATGCTAAAATAATCTGAACTACACGTTTCATTCATTACACGTTCACGCCAATGACAAAAAACAGACAAACTGTCTAAAAGTAACACGCGATTACATGCAACGTTAAAGTATGAATGTTTGCTAATCTACAGAACAACAAGTGTCGCGCTAAAATAATCTGAACTAAACAGCAGCATGTATTACACGTTAATGACACAAAATGGGTCAAAGTAACGCAAAAATACATAACGTAAAAGGACGACTGTTTACTAATCTACAGAACAATACAAGTGTCATGCTAAATTAATCCAGCTAAACTTAATGAGTGTTAATGACAAAACAAACCATGTGAAAGTAACGCGTGAATAACGTTAAATCGCAAATGCTTGCTTATCTCCGAAAAAAAGCGTCAGCAAAAATATTCTAAACAGCAGCATTTATTACACTCACGTTTACAAATGTACCACCTAATGAGACAAAACAAACAATACAAGTCAAAGTAACGTGCGAATACGAAGTACCGCTAAAGTGTGAATATAGCTAACCTCCAGAATAATACAAATGTCATGTTAAAATAATCTGATCTAGAGAGCATCATTTATAACACTTTAATGACAAAACAAGCAAACAAACCGTATAAAACACATGTAACAGTAAAGCGCGAATGTTGGCTAATCTCCAGAACAATACAAGTTAGGGTTGGGCGATGTTGACCAATTTAGCATCGTACGATGTCTAATGTGAAACATCGCGATGGACGATG
Source organism: Danio kyathit (assembly GCA_903798195.1). Taxonomy (NCBI): domain Eukaryota; kingdom Metazoa; phylum Chordata; class Actinopteri; order Cypriniformes; family Danionidae; genus Danio; species Danio kyathit. The sequence continues at coordinate 1,075,138 of LR812527.1, forward strand.
GAATAGTCTTCATAGGTGGAGGAGAATTAATTATTTATAAATAATTAATTCATTCATAAATTAATTATTTGTAGCCTACCGTTTCAACTACCTGGTCTTTGTTTTACCCATAACCTAATCATAAATAAATAAAGATTAGTTGCACAAATCACCACCTGTCAATCACTTTTTTCGCGGGATCGTGATCAGTGTCAGTCGGAGGGGTGTCGCGGACGAAAATGAAGAGGGTTGGGGAGTCGCGGAAAAAAGTGAAAATGAACAGCGGACAGGGGAGAAGGGCAGCTGAGGAGGGAGATCGGTAAAATGAGGGGCCAGATCAGATTTCAGAGGTGCCGGATCCGGGGCACAAATTAAGCCCTGGATAGAGACAAGATTAATTAAATATCACGTTTAACAACTATAGTGTGACACGATCCAGCGATACATCCTTGATAAACTGTCCGACGTACACTGTTCTCTGGAGCTCAGATGAGCGCATGACAGTGTGTGTGTCTGTGTGTGTGTGGTCATGTGATGTGTGTTTTCAGTGGACGGAGGGCTGTTCAGAAATGCTAGACGAAACGCCAGCGTGGACGTGGGTCATTTTCGTTCTAAAATACCATTTTAAAACTAAGTTGTGTTAGTGTAAACCGAGCCTGAGTGTGTATTTTTCACGAGCGGGTTTGCGACGGGGGCGGGGCGGAGGATCGGCGATGCCGGCTCAGCATCTTGATGTCTATCGGCCATCGGCGATGGCATCGTCTATCGGCCCAACCCTAATACAAGCGTCACGCTAAAATAACTGGGCTAAACAGCAGCATTTATTACACATTAGTGACACAAACAGATCAAAGTAACGCGCATATACATATATAACGTAAAAGGGCGAATGTTTACTAATCTACAGAACAATACAAGTGTCACGCTAAAATAATCTGAGCTAAACAGCAGCATTTATTACACGTTAATGACACAAATTGGGTCAAAGTAACGCGCATATACATATATCGTAATAGGGCGGATGTTTACTAATCCACAGAACAATACAAGTGTCACGCTAAAATAATCAGAGCTAAACAGCAGCATTTATTAGACTTTCACATTAATAACAAAACAAACAAACCATGTAAAAGTAACGCGGGATTACATGTAACGTTAGAGCGCGAATGTTTGCTAATCTACAAAACAAAACAAGTGTCATGCTAAAATAATCTGAACTAGATTGTATCATTTATTACACTTTCACGTTAATGACAAAAACCAAACAAACAGTGTAAAAGTAATGCACAAATACGTGCAACATTAAAGCGCTGATGTTGGCTAATCTCCAGAACAATACAAGTGTCATGTTAAAATAATCAGAGCTAAACAGCAGCATTTATTATACGTTAATGATACAAAAAGGGTCAAAGTAACGCGCAAATACATATATAACATAAAAGGGCGAATATTTACTAATCTACAGAACAATATCAGTGTCATGCTAAAATAATCGGAGCTAGACAACATTTATCACCCTTTTACGTTAATAAAAAAACAAACCATGTCAAAGTAACGTGTGAATGCATGTAATGTTAAATGTTAAACGTTACGCTTTCATGTTAACGACAAGTAACGTTAAAGCGCAAATGTTTGCTAATCTCAAAAACTATACAAGTGTCATGCTAAAATAATCAGAACTACAGCGTTTCATTCATTACATTTCCACATTAATGACATAAAAAAACAAACAGTGTAAAAGTAACGCGCGATTACATTTAACATTGACACGCGAATGTTTGCTAATGTCAAAAACTATACAAGAGTCATGCTATAATAATTTGAGCTAAACAGCAGCATTACATGTTAACGACACAAAACGGGTCAAAGTAACGCGCAAATACATAACGTTAAAGTACGAATGTTTGCTTATTTCCAGAACAAAACAAGTGTCATGCTAAAATAGTCTGAACTACAGCGTTTTACCCATTACATTTTCACGTTAATGACATTTTAAAAAACCGTGTAAAAGTAACGCGCGATTACATGTAACGTTAAAGTACGAATGTTTGCTAATCTCAGAACAAAACAAGTGTCATGCTAAAATAATAAGCTAAACTAAAACATTACACTTTCAAATACACTACATAACGACACAAACAAACAAAATCCTCACAAAAATCACTTAAGGGTCGATGGAAGTTCGTTGATCTTAACTTAAACATCTTAACCGATGTTTGAAAGTTAGCAAACAGCCCGAGTGTTAGGAGAAGTTAATTAGCGAATCAGGACTAGAAGTAAACAAACAGCATGTCAGGAGGACACCGCGCGCTTACTGAGGTAAAGCTGGCTTTATATTCGCACATTCGGTCAGTGACAGCTCATGACACGGTCCATATAGTGTTTACCACAATATTTGATCTGAAAACTCACGTAAGAATGACTTCAAGTCAACATTAGCACTATTAACTAACTGTGAACATTGATAGTCATTGACTGCTAATACCATTACACTATTTAGAGTTTGCAAAATCCCTATATTGAGGAGGAAGTCTGAATGTGCGAATATAAAATCAACTTTACCTAATCGCGCGCTTTACCTGGACGGACTCTGCAGCTTCTCCCTTTAGGCGCGCACACACAATTACAAACACACACACACACTCCCTCTCTCACTTAAACACACAGCGTCCCGCGTCTGAGCACCGAGTTTGACTCTTTATTCTGCGGTTTTCTGATTAATTCGCGCTTCAGCATCCTCCGCACGCGGCTAATCAGCTAGCATTAGCATCCCGGGCCGTGAGAACCGCTCATTCTGGAGAAAAGCGGCTCCCGGTGGACTCTGCGGCCGCGGCGCGCTTACCTGCGGTGGGGAGAGTCCTCGGAGTGGCCGCTGGAGGATCAGCGAGTGCTCCGGGCGAGGTTTGATGTCTGCGGGTGAGTTTTGCCGGCTGTGATGATGGAGATTCTGCGCTCGAGTCCCACGAGCATCCGATGATGGCGGGAATGTGAAAATTTAGAGCGGAAATGGGAGGTGAGATGATGTGCTACAAGTACCGCGAGACTACACGACATTTGGAAATCGGTGTGTGTGTGTGTGTGTGTGTGTGGATATATCTCTTTTTTTGTCTGTTGCTAGAAGGGATACAGCTGCGGCAGGATGTTAACGAGAATTATTTATATTTTTTATTAAATTACCCATTAACTGTATTTTATTAACGTCTACTCCTACCACGAAACCCTAACAGTACTGCAAAAACAGCAATTATACAGAATATTAATAATAATATTAATTAAATTACCCTTTAATTTTTACTTTATTAACATCTACCCCAGCTCTAAATCCATCCCTTACACTTACAGTAATCTAAAAATTATTGTTGTTCAGTGTCATAAAATTGATGCTATATTGATGTGAGTATCTCTATATTGCTATACTGATGAGAGACTTCTACAGCTTCCTTCTAGGCTTTACCATCAAAAGCATGCCCGCTTCTTACTGAATGGAAATTATATGAATAATCTATTATGGTTATATATATATACTCATTCATTCATTTTCTTTTCGGCTTAGTCTCTTTATTAATCTTGGGTCGCCACAGCGGAATGAACCACCAACCTATCTAGCATATGTTTTACGCAACGGATGCCCTTCCAGTCGAAACCCAACACTGAGAAACACCCATACACACTCATTCACACACTACGGTCAGTTTAGTTAATCAATTCCCCTATAGCGCATGTCTTTGGACTTGTGGGGGAAACTGGAGCACCCGGAGGAAACCCACGCCAACAAGGGGAGAACATGCAAACTCCATACAGAAACACCAACTGACCCAGCTGAGGCTCGAACCAGCGACCTTCTTGCTGTGAGGCGATATCGCTAACCACTATGCCACCGCGTCACCCTATATATATATAGTGTGTGTGTGTATAGGTGTTTTCCAGTACTGGGTTGCAGCTGGAAGGGCATCCGCTGTATAAAGCATATGCTGGAATAGTTGGTGGTTCATTCCGCTGTAGCGATCTCTACTGAATAAAGGGACTAAGACTTATATATATATATATATATAAGGGCAATATTGTTTTACCGTTGATATTGCAATGTGGATCTGCAGTAGTGAGTTGTGATTATAATGACCAGGAACCCCGTTTCTGAACATGGTTTGTGGAGTCATCGCAAACTTATTTGCATGTTTGACTAAGATATCTAGTGAATTTAAACCAAGAAATTCTATTTAACAATCATTAAATTGTATTTAATTATTTGTACAATGAAGACAATATATTTGATTAATGTTGAATTTATGTTCTTAGACTCCACAGAAAACCATAAAACACAAAACATTTGTGTTCATCTATGCTTGCAATCTGTTTATTATATTTTATGCAGATGTATTAATTCTTGACAAGTAGAGTTATTTAGGTAGTTATTTGTTAAATATATTCATATTGCAATGTATATTGCAGAAAAACAAAATATCGCAATGTCAGTTTTTTCCAATATCGTGCAGCCCTAATATATATATATATATATATATATATATATATATATATATATATATATATATATATATATATATATATATATATATATATATATATATATATATATATATATATATATATATATATATATACAGTTAGGTCCGTAAATATTTGGACATTGACACAATTCTACCATTTTTGGCTCTATACACCAACATAATGGATTTGAAATAAAACGAACTAGATGTGTTTTAACCGCAGACTGTCAGCTTTAATTTGAGGGTATTTACATCCAAATCAGGTGAACGCTGTAGGAATTACAACAGTTTGCATATGTGCTTCCCACTTGTTAAGGGACCAAAAGTAGTTGGACAATTGGCTTCTAAGCTGTTCAATGGCTAGGTGTGTGTTATTCCCTCATTAACACAATTACACTGAGCAGATAAGAGGTCCAGAGTTCATTTCAAGTGTGCTGTTTACATTTGGAATCTGTTACTGTCAACTCTCAAGATGAGATCCGAAGAGCTGTCACTGTCAGTCAAGCAAGCCATCATTAGGCTGAAAAAACAAAATCAACCAATCAAAGAGATAGCAAAAACATTATTCATTCATTCATTTTCTTGTCGGCTTAGTCCCTTTATTAATCCGGGGTCACCACAGCAGAATGAACCGCCAACTTATCCAGCATGATTTTACGCAGCGGATGCCCTTCCAGCCGCAACCCATCTCTGGAAACATCCACACACTCATTCACACACATACACTACGGACAATTTAGCCTACTCAATTCACCTGTACCGCATGTCTTTGGACTGTGGGGGAAACCGGAGCACCCGGAGGAAACCCACGCGAATGCAGGGAGAACATGCAAACTCCACACAGAAACGCCAACTGACCCAGCAAAAACATTAGGTGTGGCCAAAACAACTGTGTGGAACATTCTTTAAAAAAAACACACATGTGAGTTCAGCAACACCAAAAGACCCAGAAGACTACGGAAACAACTGTGGTGGACGACCAAAGAATTATTTCCCTGGTGAAGAAAGCACGCTTCAGAACAGTTGGCCAGATCAAGAACACTCTTCAGGAGGCAGGTGTATGTTTGTCAGAGTCAACAATCAAGAGAGGACTACACCAGAGTGAATACAGAGGGTTCACCACAAGATGTAAACCATTGGTGAGCCTCAAAAACAGGAAGGCCAGATTAGAGTTCTGAAAAAGCCTTCACAGTGCTGGAACAACATCCTATGGACAGATGAGACCAAGATCACCTTGTAACAGAGTGATGGGAAGAGAAGAGTACGGAGAAGAAAAGGAAGTGCTCATGATCCTACGCAGTGAAGCATGGTGGTAGTAGTGACATTGAGTGGGCATGTATGGCTGTCAGTGGAACTGCTTCTCTTGTATTTATTGAAGATGTGATGCTGACAAAAGCAGCAAAATGAATTCTGAAGTGTTTCAGGCAGTTTGTTCTACTCATATTCAGCCAAATGCTTCAGAACTCATTGGACGACGCTTCACAGCGCAGATGGAGAATGACCCAAAGCATACTGCAAAAGCAACCAAAGAGTTTTTGAAGGAAATTAAGTTTAATGTTATGCAATGGCCAAGTCAATCACCTGATCTGAATACGATTGAGCATGCATTTCACTTGCTGAAGACAAAATTGAAGGGAAAATGCCCAAAGAACAAGCAGAAACTGAAGACAGTTGCTGTAGAGGCCCGGCAGAGCACCACCAGCAATGAAACCCAGCGTCTGGTCTGTCTATGTGTTCCAGACTTCAGGCTGTAATTAAGGGTGTTTTCACACCTGCCTTATTTAGTTGGGTTGAATCGCACTAGAGTTCGTTTTCCCTCTTGGTGCGGTTCGTTTGGGCAGGTGAGAACGTAGCAAACGCAGAGAGAAAGAGAGAGAGAGAGGGAGGGAGTGAGAAACATTACCTGATGGATCATTGGTGATATTTCCGAAAGATGACCATGTCGCAGTTTAGCTAAATTATTTCACGCCTTCTCCTAATGCTTTCGCCGATTGCAATGCATTAAAACATTGTTTACCAGCCCCAGCCGCCCTTCATTCTCGAAATATATAGTTTGTCTAAAGTGATGCATACAAACTACATAGTATACTATGAGCAGGGATACTGCGTCAGCCAGCGCAGCGACATTGTGCGTCTGCCGGTTTGTTTATTTGCGGTAGTTCCACGTGAATTCTGACCAATTGAAAAGCAGTTTAGGAAATGCGTTCAATAACATCTGGCCAGTGAGTGATGTAGATTTTGTCACATGACTGCATTTTGGTTCGTTTCAGCTGGTTCGGACCAAAGCAATCAGTGTGGTGTGAAAGGGACCCAAAACGGCAGAAAAATGCTACAATGTATCATTTGTTGCCTTTGGTCCGGACCAAATGAACCGAACCACATATGTGAAAGCACCCTTAAAGGATTTGCAACCAAGTATTAAATTACTTTTGGACCCTTAACAAGTGGGAGGCACATATGCAAACTGTTGTAATTCCTACAGCGTTCACCTGATTTGAATGTAAATACCCTCAAATTAAAGCTGATCGTCTGCAGTTGAAGCACATCTTATTCGAATTGTGTTCATGTCCAAATATTTATGGATCTAACTGTATATGTGTGTGTGTATGTGTGTGTGTTTCAACTCATATTCAGCTAATATCATTTTAGGGGGGCTTACTTGTTTCAGAAATAGTTTACAACAAGAAATATTAACAAATAGATGAAGAAAGGGGATTTGCATTTTTATTATAATACCATCATAAATCATAGACTGAGAAAATTTTCACATAATTTTGAACAAATTCCAGCTTTTTCTGACGTTATTGAATATTTATTCCAGAGTGTTGTGAATACAATATTATTGATTTAAAAATTATTTAATACAAATAAAAGACAGTTTCAAATCAGTCACATGTCATTAATTAAACCATAATTGTATTTGCAAGTTAAAAATGTGTTCAATTTTTTCATGAATAAAATTTTTAGCGCTTCACTTTAGCTCTTCATCATTACGTCACCAGCGCGTGCTCTGATTGGCCGCGCTAGGATCAGCAGGGCGGAAGTGCAGTATTATCCACGCAAGAAGCTCTCCGTCCGTCCGCTGAGGACTTTAATATTTCATTTCAGAGAAGCCGGAGCTGCTTTCAAACGACGCAGAGGTGAGAAATGTGTGTCTTTTTAACGATACACCTGATTTATTTGGCAGTAATAAGGCATTTTATCTGTGCTTCAGGTATGTTTCTCCTCTCAGGGGTCGGAAGCTACTGTTGTAGTGCTATACCGCTGTGTATATACATGGATAATAATTAGCCTAGACCGCTAATGTTGTGTCAGTGTGCTGTATTAATGTCAGTCTGTGGTTAATTTACTGTTATTTACGCTGATCGGCCTGCTGCTGATGTGGCCTTTGAGCTGCTCGACCAGATAGACTTATTTATTTAACTAACAACTGACCTGCAGTAGCCTATCATGCTCGCGTGTGTGTGTGTGTGTGTGTGTGTGTGTGTGTGTGTGTGTGTGTGTGTGTGTGTGTGTGTGCGCTTTATCTAAAGTGATTTGCTGCTGTTATTGTTTCATGACAGTTATGTTTTATGTTTTTAATTAAAGGGACCTATTATCTCCATTTTTACAAGCTGTAAAATGAGTCTCTGCTGTCTCTAATGTGTGTGTGTGTGTGTGTGTGTGTGTGTGTTTGAGCTGAGAATAACACACAGATAATGTTCTCTAGCTCTCTAAAATTGACCCTTTTGGTTTTGGTGACTGTCGCTTTAAATTCAAATGAGATTGTGCTGTTTTTAGAAGAGGGCGGAGCTACAGACGCCTGTGCGTCAGCATAGTGGCAGATGTAAAACAGCAGTGTGTGTGTTGTCAGTGCTGGTCAGGTGTGAGTGTGTGCTTCATGTTTCTGTCAGTCTATGTCGCTACTGTCGCTGTTCATCTAAAACTCCACATCTATGATCCTCTTAGTCTATGCTGACATTATCTTCAGCAGCTCAAACACTAATGGCTAATGGACAGACGGCTGGTTCTCACTCAGGGCTGCTGTTTATGCTAATGAGGGAGAGATGGGCATTAGTGGGCGGGGCTTTCCCCCTCTGATGACATCATACAAAAGGAGAATGTCAATCAAAGTGTTTCTGCAGACTTTGATTGACACTGAAGTGTGCTTGCCCAAAAGGCTATCAGGGATTCATGGTACCCTTTTGGTGGGCGTGGTGTACGACAGAAAGTTTAAGTCGACGTTATTCTCGTTGGAGGAAATGTCTTAGTAAAGCTGTACAGGTCGTTCACACATCATATGAGAAGCGCTTCTCACAACACAGATGCTTTACACACATAAATACTGTATAAATGTTCATTACTAACCTTTCTATCAACAGGATTTGATTATAACTGCAGATCAATGATAAAAATACCCTACTGTAACGTCTGTGATTATATATGTAGCGCCCTTTCCCTATGCTGTTGGAAGGGCCCTGAATTCTTATAAATTAAATCGCTCTAATTTGTAACTTAACCCCAAAAAGAAACTCATAACCTCTGCCAATTAATATGAATAATAAACGCAACCAATCTGGTACAAATTTACCTTTCTGAATTTACTCAAATACAATTAAACTAACAAAGATATGCAAACAAAAGAAATAAAGGTTTGTTTCGAAATAAAGCTTGTCGTTCTCCTTCTTTCAAACTCAAATAAACAGCAAAATCAACGGTTCGTTTAGAAAAGCCCAAAAATAATCCATATAAAATAAATGAAAGATTAACTAAACCCCGTTGCAGGCCTGTTTGGGGGCTGGCGTTCGTAGTGGCATTAAAACACAATTGCCCCTTCGCCGTAAGGCAGGGGTGTCCAAACTCGGTCCTGGAGGGCCGGTGTCCTGGAGAGTTTAGCTCCAACCCTAATCAAACACACCTGAACCAGCTAATCAAGCTCTTACTAGATACTAGAAACTTCCTGGCAGGTGTGTTGAAGCAAGTTGGAACTAAACTCGGCAGGACACCAGCCCTCCAGGACCGAGTTTGGACACCCCTGCCCTAAGGGCAAATAAATAACAATTCACTTTCAGCAGTTTGATGGCGTATCCAATGCTGCCAGAGGAGCCACTGAGGTATCCAGGTTACTCAGGGGCGCTATCTGGAATGTCCGGGTTAGTTGAAGTATAGTGCGATAATTATCCGCGGAGATCTCCGCCTTCGCGGCTAACACTGTATTTAGTGAACACATTGTCCCAAATAGTCAGATGATATCTAAAAGAGGAAATTGCTATCCTCACACAATCATAATCTCTTTTCAGTTCTCTTTTTGACAACTCTTAGAGCAAACAGTCTCTCTTATACAAACTTTCACCCCGACATCCTCACACAATGCTCTCACGCCCCTTCATATACCCTCCAGGATATTAATTTCTGGTCACCTTAAAGCCACTTCTGTCACGGCATAACAGGTAAAAATGCATAAATTCAGAAACAAAACATCCGTTATACAATAAACAAATTATGTAAGAAATATTATAATAAATAAATTAATTGTCAACTGGGCTTCATATAAAATGAATGAATAAATGAACATGTATGAACACACACAGACCCTTAAAGTCTCTGATTACCAATTTCAGATAAACTACACACAGCATACGTTTAGTCCTTTTTTGGCTTCAAAAACAAACACGCAATATAGCCCACAGTCAGTGCAAACCTCTCACCTGTGTCTGTAATCTGCACATGTAGCCTCTGTTAGAGAGTAATTCCCTCATTCCCGGTTTATAATAGTCAAAAAGGCGATGATAATAGTTAATCTTTTAGGTTGCTGAAAGAATCATTTGCTGCTTTGTTTTTTCGGGCATCACTCTCGCGTTTGTCTGTTTCTGAAAGGATCGGATGTCAGAAGCACTTCAGTAATCACGCGCACATTATCATCATCTTTTCCTTGGCTCTCGACGAAGGCGGTCACACTTTTTCCCCTCTCCGTCCCTTATCTTCCCTGGCTGGCTCTTCTTGTCTCGTCTTATTGGCTCTCCGTGCCCTGCTATCCAAACGAATAAGGAATTATGGATCTCTGAACGCGATTGACACCATCTTCTCGACGAGAAGTTTGGGCTCGGAAGAGCCCACTTGTCCTGCCGGGACGTTTGCAGCTGGATACGTGATGGACGGGTGGAAGAAGTGGCGCGTTGTGTGCCTGGCTGCTCTGTCCCTGGAGGGTATTGAAGATATCTACCTATTCGGAACTTTGATAACAGGGTTTCTGCTGATGGGCTTATGGGGGGCCCTGGGGTATCGAGGACTGATGAAAGCGGTCAGTGCTGCTCAAAACCCCACCAAGCTGACTGGCTGGATTGAAACTATAATAGGCAGATATGCTGGTAATCAGACTGCTGTATTAGACCGCAAATTGGAAAACATCGGGGTGAAAATAGCAGCTTTGCAACAAGATTTGGCCAGGACTGGAGACCAGTGATGGACATTAAATATCTGTGAAATTGGCAGGTATTGACCTAAATTTGAAATGCTTTCTTCTCTTTCGGCTCCCAGTGTTTTTCCAGCCAGACGGCCTCGGCTGGAGAAAAACAACTTCTCCCGGATAGCAAGATAAGGAGACGCTCTGATATTCCTGCTCCCTGTCAAGGACACCTGTTGGACTCTACAGGATTACACACATACACAGCTACAGATAGACACTACCTAACCCTTCATCCCACGCCTTCGTGTGCTTTCATCCACTGGAGGGGGTAGGCGGGTCTGTGACCAGCGCCTCCATGGCTGCAGGAATCGACGGCTGCCCGCCCTTGCAACTACATCCACACCCCCTTTCCCATCCCCTGTTGCGATGTATGTCAATGTCTATGTGTTTTATGTGCTTCTGCTGGGGCTTTTTTTTATCTCCCTGATCTCACACTGCTCTAACTCAAGGCCAAGGTGAGAGGGAGTTTTTTTCGCCTCTCTTTCCTGAATTGTATCTTACTTCCTTTTTCTAAATGCTACCTCCCGTTGACCTGTCTTCCCTTGAATTGTGATTTTTGTGTATGGTCAGGGGGGGTCCAATTTCACTATATGTCAGTGTATGTGAATACATGGAGGTATACGTGACGAATAAAGGATTGATTGATTGAGCGAGCATCATCATCAGCTCAGGTTCCTTATTTCAAATTTAGACGTGCGGCGAGTGTACGCGGCCTCTCTAGAGAAAGTGAAACCGGCCACGCTTTTAGATGGCCTCATAAACAACAACAGGACACATTGCATATTCTGCTGCTCTTCTTGGTTTTGTGGCTGTTCGGGTCGGGTCGACCATGGCTCGTTATTATATGTAAATATATTATAATATGTCACCTACGCTGTTGTTAAAGCCACCATTTTAGTACAGGGTAGCGCTCCTTTGAAATGAATGTGGGACCAAGATGCAGTGGCTGCGGCCATCCAGAGCCAGAGATATATACACATATATACATACATCTACGATTAGGAGATTTCCCGCTGGTCAGTATGCAAATATTTATTTTAATTTATGATAATTATAATCACTTTTCTATATTGATGGATGAGTGACTGAAAGGGCATTGGTGACAGAGTTTGTGTGCATGGAAATGTATTATCCTCCCTCACTGTTAAATGTGACCTAATCCATGTCCTGAACACCCCTCCTCTCCTGCTTTCACTTCTAATACTAATAACGAAGGCAGCGATTAGTTTGTGAATGAATCTCCGTTATGAACGACTCGTGTGAACCATCGATATCCCTGCATCTCAATGTGCACATCCACCTTTCTGATGTAAACGGTATATAACATTTGTAATGTTCAGTAATTTAGGGTGGACGGTGTGCACATTGAGGCGCAGCACTGTTATGTTATCAGACCCCCTTATATAAGTTACTTTAAAACTAGCCGCTACTTCACTTAGCCAACAATAATACACCTTTCTGGCAGCGCAGCGTCTTGTTGTCATATTTCATTGACATTGTTTGCTGGTTTTATTCAACAACAATAGCATAAGCCTAGAGTTTAGTGTGAGTTGGTGCTGCTTTGCCTGATGGTCAGTGCAGTGAGGGACTGTATTATCATCAATAACGTGACTTGTTGAGCACTCATAACATACAAATTCACAAAAAACTAAGTCTTACCTATGAAATGTTCTGCCTTTATGCTTTGTTTTCTTTGTTTGCTCATTACTACACCTGTACGCTTCGCTAAAGTCCAGCATCTTCACATTGGCTTTAGTCTTGACTAGTGCGGTTGAATGACTTATGTCCTGGCAGCCTGTACCAATATGGCGGCAGTACTGACGCATGCTCAGGGTCTGTATGACATATTGTCTAGTGTATGTATATATATATATCGATGATTACAGTGTAATGTCTCGGCTGTGTATTTAGAAATGGCACTTCCTTTGTTTCTAGTGACGTATCTCTGTAAATCAATAGCGTTCAGCTGCTCGCCTAGCTCTGCCTTTTGATACCCTTTTGTTGTGCTGTTGCTCTTTTGAAAGGCTACCCAAAAAGTGGTACGGTTCGCTTTTTGGTACCTTTTAACAGAGGAAAGGGACATAAAAGCACACCGTACCATACCACACAGTGGAAAGGGGCCATTTGCAATCCCATATGTGCACTGTACAGTAGTGTCGTGAGCTGATCCTCCTTCTGTCCTGTAGGCATGTGAGGAGATGTCGGAGGATTCGTCAGTGTCGCGCCGCGGGCCGTACGTCAGCATGATCACCAGCCGGAGTGTGAACCTGCTGATCCGCGCCGCCATGCTCTTCACGGTGGGAGTGTTTCTGGCGCTGGTGCTGAACCTGCTGCAGGTGCAGAGGAACGTCACGCTCTTCCCTCCAGACGTCATCAGCAGCATCTTCTCCTCCGCCTGGTGGGTTCCTCCCTGCTGCGGGACGGCTGCAGGTGAGTGTGGGTTTGAGTGTGTTTTTTGTTTTTGTGTGTGAGTGTGTTTGTTTTGTGTGTGTGTTTTTGTTTGTTTGTGTATGTGTCTGTGTGTGTGTTTGTTTGTTTGTGTGTGGTTTTTGTTTGTTTGTTTGTGTGTGTGTTTGTTTGTGTCTGTGTGTGTTTGTCTTGTTTGTGTGTTTATGTTTGTTTGTGTGTGTGGTTTTTGTTTGTTTGTGTGTGTGTGCGTGTGTTTGTGTGTGTGTGTTTTTGTTTGTTTGTGTGTGTATTTGTTTGTGTGTGTATTGGTCGGTTGTGTGGTTGGTTAGGCGTGTGTGCGTGTGTGTGGTTAGTTGGTTGTGTCTGCGTGTGTGTGTGTGTGGTTGGTTGGTTGGTTGTGTCTGCGTGCATGCGTGTGTGTGTAGTTGGTTGGTTGGTCGGTTGTGTGTGCGTGTGTGTGTGTGGTTGGTTGGTTGGTTGGTTGGTTGTGTCTGCGTGCGTGTGTGTGTGTCTAGTTGGTTGGTTGGTCGGTTGTGTGTGCGTGTGTGTGTGTGTGTGGTTGGTTGGTTGGTTGTGTCTGCGTGCGTGCGTGTGTGTGTAGTTGGTTGGTTGGTCGGTTGTGTCTACGTGTGTGTGTGTGGTTGGTTGGTTGGTTGTGTCTGCGTCCGTGCGTGTAGTTGGTTGGTTGGTCGGTTGTGTGTGCGTGTGTGTGTGGTTGGTTGGTTGGTTGTGTCTGTGTGCGTGCGTGCATGCGCGTGTGTGTAGTTGGTTGGTTGGTCGGTTGTGTGTGCGTGTGTGTGTGGTTGGTTGGTCGGTCGGTCGGTCGTGTGGTTGGTTAGATGTGTGTGCGTGTGTGTGGTTAGTTGGTTGTGTCTGCATGTGTGTGTGGTTAATTGGTTGGTTGATCGGTCGTGTGGATGGTTAGGCGTGTGTGCGTGTGTGTGGTTAGTTGGTTGTGTCTGCGTGTGTGTGTGGTTGATTCTGTGTGTCTTTGTGTGTCACTGAGCTCCTCCTCCTCTTCTCTTCTCTCCAGCACTGATTGGTCTGCTGTACCCCTGTATGGACCAGTGTCTCGGGGAGCCTCATAAGCTGAAGAGGGAGTGGTCCAATGTGATGCGCTGTGTTGCCGTATTCGTGGGCATCAACCACGCCAGTGCTGTATCCTAATCCACTGATGAAGCGCAGAGTTTACTCCCCAAATCTGTTCCCAGCGTAATTGATGCACAGTGTTTATTAGCAGATATAAAGTTGAGCCTACTCAGTTGTGCACACATGTATTTTTATGCCTTATGATCCATTAAGCATTTTATTATGAACTAGATATTAAAGTTTGAGGACAAACTTTATGGTGGCTTGAGTTACTAGCATGATTCTAGCATGAATTAGCATGTTGTTAGCATGATTCTAGCATGAATTAGCATGTTACTAGCGTGTTTCTAGCATGAATTAGCATGTTACTAGCATGTTTCTTGCATGAATTAGCATGTTACAAGCATGTTTCTAGCATGAATTAGCGTGTTTCTAGCATGAATTAGCATGTTACTAGTGTGTTTCTAGCATAAATTAGCATGTTACTAGCGTGTTTGTAGCATGAATTAGCATGTTACTAGCGTGTTTCTAGCATGAATTACCATGTTACTAGCATGTTTCTAGCATGAATTAGTATGTTACTAGCATGTTTCTAGCATGAATTAGCATGTTACTAGCTTCATTCTAGCATGTTACTAGCATGATTCTAGCGTGTTACTAGCATGATTTCAGTGTGTTACTAGCATGATTCTAGCATGAATCAGCTTGTTTCTAGCATGAATTTGCATGAATTAGCATGAGCTAGCATGACTAGCATGTCACTAGTGTGTTGCTAGCATCGTTCTAGCAAAATTAGCATGTCAGTAGCATGTTAAAACTATTAGCATGTGTTAGAATAGCTTATCACAGTCTATGGGACAGTTGCTAGGGTGTTGTAAGTGGTTGCTAGGGAGTGGCTAGTAAGTTTAAAGGTCATCGGTGATTGGCTGCTGGCTAGACTGAGTTAAATGAGCTCAGCCATTAGTCTGTGGGACAGTCTGATGCAGAGTTATGAGCTCACAAAGGTTGATCCAATGTTAAGTCAATGACAGTCTTTTACAATGGAAGTCTATGGGACAGTTGCTAGGGTGCTGTAAGTGGTTGCTAGGGAGTGGCTAGTAAGTTTAAAAGTCATCAGTGATTGGCTGCTGGCTAGACTGAGTTGAATGAGGCCAGTTAGAAGTCTGTAGGACAGTCTGATGCAGAGTTATGAGCTCACAAACTTTGACCCAATGTTAAGTCAATGGGACTTTTGGGAATTTTCTGGGTCGTTTTTCGGAAAACCGATAGTCGGATCAGTTAGAAAAGACATAGCAACCCGAGTCAGACCAGTTTGAAAGTTTGACGAAAGTTTGAAGTATGTAGCTTGAACAGTTTAGGAGGAGATACCCTTTAAAATTAGTCTCAGAAGACGGAAGAAGAAGAAGAAGTTCTTGTAGAATATCAGAATGGTGGCTTTCTCAAGCCACCATAAATATCCGTGATTAGTTTGCTGATGGGTGAAGTGTTGTCTTTAACGCTGTGGTCAACAGAAGGTGGACTTTGCCAATAATGTGCAGCTGTCCCTGACGCTGGCGGCTCTGTCTGTGGGCCTGTGGTGGACGTTTGACCGCTCGCGCAGTGGTTTTGGGCTGGGAGTGATCATCGCCATCCTCGCCACGCTCGCCACACAGCTGCTGGTCTACAACGGAGTCTTTCAGTGAGTCCCTCACACTTCAGCTCACCAGAGCTACAGATGAAGGTCACCTGAAATCAAGGGTGCAATTCTGGTCTAAGAGGTGGGGGGGACCAAATCTGAGGGATGGTGATACTGTAGTTGTGGAATGTTGGTGATACTTGTGACGGCGAACTTAATTTTGTGTACACATCGTGAGTTAAAAAATAACTTTTTTTCGACTCTCGAGGGGACATTATGGCATGAAGTAAAGTGGTATAGGCCTATCTAAAAAAAAAAGTGAGGGGGACATGTCCCCCCTGTCCCCCCCGGGAATTGCGCCACTGCCTGAAATTAAAATAACGTCTTTTAGATGCTGGTATCAGTAGTTTTAAGGATTTCTATAATCCAGTGTGCTCCAAAACAGAGACAAAATTCACATTTAGAAGATATAAACCTGATATACACATGCAAAGCTTGCAGTCTGTCACTTCCACCTAAATCAGGGGTGTCCAAACTCGGTCCTGGAGGGCCGGTGTCCTGCCGAGTTTAGTTCCAACTTGCTTCAACACACCTACCAGGAAGTTTCTAGTATCTAGTAAGAGCTTGATTAGCTGGTTCAGGTGTGTTTGATTAGGGTTGGAGCTAAACTCTCCAGGATACCGGCCCTCCAGGACCGAGTTTGGACACCCCTGGCCTAAATGGATCACGTCGTCTCATACTTCAGTTTCTCATCCAGTCTTCTAACCAATCAAATGCTCTCTAGTGTCTGACATGCCCCGCCCCCTTCTCATTCCTGTTCATTTGATGGAATTAAGCTCATCCACTCTCACTGGCAGAGCTGTTGACCACTTTTAAAAGGGGAGGGGCTACTCTATGCCACGCCCTCTCTTCATGCTTCAGTTGAGATTACGTCGAACATCCAATTAAAAAAATGCACATTTCAAAGCGCTTCACGCGACCTTTAAAGGGTTAGTTGACACTCAGATTAAGATAGGTCATTATTTACTCGCCCTCAAGGTATCCTGGGTGTGTATGACTCTCTTATTTCAGTCAAATCTAGTAGAAGTTGTGTTAAAATGATCATGGTCTTTTCCGGCTCTACAGTCGGATGATTTTTGTCAGCATTTCAAAGGAAGTCTGATAAAGTGCATCCATCCATAATAAAAGCACTCTGCTGTAGGGAATCCTTGCGCTTTTGTGTTGAAAAATCTCAGAATTTAAAACTTTAGAAACAGTTTTGTGTAACTTCTTGTGATCATTGTTTTGTTTTGAGATGCATTAGTGCCCCCTGCTGGACATGATAAATAAAACACACTCCTGTCCAGCTGATGGCGCTAATGCACCAAAAATTGAGACAAAAAGAGGGAGGAAAGACTGGATGGCAGCAGCTAGAAGTTATACAAAACAGTTTCTACATTTTATAAATGAATATGGATCTGTGTCTTCTTACAAAAACACACAGATTCACTACAGGAGACGTTTATTCAGCCCTGCAGCTACCTGAGGCACTTTTATAATGAATGAATATTGAGTTTTTGGATTCATGCATACACAAACTCACACACACTCCTTCACACACACACACGCACATATACATCAGCGAGTGTTTAATGTGTGTGCAGGTACACGTCTCCTGATTTCCTCTACATTCGCTCCTGGCTGCCGTGTATCTTCTTCGCGGGAGTCATCACTGTGGGCAATATAGGACGACAGCTGGCTCTGGTAAACCCTCACACACACACACACACACACACACATATATGTTGGTGTTAGTGGTTTACAAGGACTCTCCATAGGCATAATGTATTTTATACAGTAGACGATGCTTATTGTAGGGCTCTACTCCTAAACCTACAGGAAAAACTGAGAAATCCCAGTTAAGTTATGATTTTTAAGCATTTTGAATTATGAGGACACAAGCCATGTCCTCATACACCACTATAGTAGAGGACAGCTCTGTCATACCCTTGCCATTAAAAACTGTTCTTGTACACCACCAAAACCAGTACACACACAGCACACGATGAGCCAGATGCTAATGGTCTAACCCAATTCAATGATCTATGCTAAGCTATATATATATATATACATACACAGGGAGTGCAGAATTATTAGGCAAGTTGTATTTTTGAGGATTAATTTTATTATTGAACAACAACCATGTTCTCAATGAACCCAAAAAACTCATTAATATCAAAGCTGAATATTTGTGGCAGTAGTTTTTAGTTAGTTTTTAGTTTGAGCTATTTTAGGAGGATATCTGTGTGTGCAGGTGACTATTACTGTGCAGAATTATTAGGCAACTTAACAAAAAACAAATATATCCCCATTTCAATGATTTATTTTCACCAGTGAAACCAATATAACATCTCAACATTCACAAATATACATTTCTGACATTCAAAAACAAAACAAAAACAAATCAGTGACCAATATAGCCACCTTTCTTTGCAAGGACACTCAAAAGCCTGCCATCCATGGATTCTGTCAGTGTTTTGATCTGTTCACCATCAACATTGCGTGCAGCAGCAACCACAGCCTCCCAGACACTGTTCAGAGAGGTGGACTGTTTTCCCTCCTTGTAAATCTCACATTTGATGATGGACCACAGGTTCTCTATAGGGTTCAGTCAGGTGAACAAGGAGGCCATGTCATTAGTTTTTCTTCTTTTAGACCCTTTCTTGCCAGCCACGCTGTGGAGTACTTGGACGCGTGTGATGGAGCATTGTCCTGCATGAAGATCATGTTTTTCTTGAAGGATGCAGACTTCTTCCTGTACCACTGCTTGAAGGCGTCTTCCAGAAACTGGCAGTAGGACTGGGAGTTGAGCTCGACTCCATCCTCAACCCGAAAAGGCCCCACAAGCTCATCTTTGATGATACCAGCCCAAACCAGTACTCCACCTCCACCTTGCTGGCGTCTGAGTCGGACTGGAGCTCTCTGCCCTTTACCGATCCAGCCACGGGCCCATCAAGACTCACTCTCATTTCATCAGTCCATAAAACCTTAGAGAAATCAGTCTTGAGATATTTCTTGGCCCAGTCTTGACGTTTCAGCTTGTGTGTCTTGTTCAGTGGTGGTGGTTTTTCAGCCTTTCTTACCTTGGCCATGTCTCTGAGTATTGCACACCTTGTGCTTTTGGGCACTCCAGTGATGTTGCAGCTCTGAAATATGGCAAAACTAGTGTATATATATATATATATATTTTTTTTTTTTAAATATTTTTATATATATAAAAATATATATATATATATATATATATATATATATATATATATATATATATATATATATATATATATATATATATATATATATATATATATATATATATATATATATATATATACATAAGCACTGGCCAAAACTGATTAGCTGAAGTCGATTACCGAAGCAACACCCAACAGATTCCACTTGATCTTAATCTTTTTAATGGGTTATTTTATTATTTATGATGGCATAGCAGTCAAAATAGGACAAATGAGCTCATGTATGGGACAAATTCTGGACCTTTGTCTGTGAGGGGTGGGTCTTCCGAACCACCCAAACCCCCCCTGGCTACGGGCCTGTGTGTGAATCGTATATTGACACACTGCATCCCAAACTTTCATCTGTCATTTAATAATACGACCCCAGATTTTTTTTAATTGCTTTGAGAGGTGTTTTTGACAGTTCAGAGCCACCGTACAAGCGAAAGCTAAATACAAAGTGCTGTCACTTGAGCCTCAGACACTTTTATTAAATGTGGCGGACCGCTGAGAACCCCAATATGCTGGAATCAGTGCCTGGCACACCTCTCTCCTGCTTCTGTTTGGAGTGTGTGTGTGTGTGTGTGTGTGTGTGTGTGTGTGTGTGTCCATGCATTTGACGTCCGGCCCATAGACATTATAATAGAAAGTTAGACGCCTCATGGTCCACTTCGGTCCATTGCTTCGATACATCAACGCGGCCACCATCTATTATAATGTTATTGTACTTCAAGTCTCTGTTCTGGTTTTGTTTATGTAGAAGTATCAAAAGCAGTGTATCAAAATTTGGGGATAATCCTGCGCAGGACTCTCCTTCCTCTCAGCCTATGCAGCCTATTCCTCTTTAATGTTCTGCTTTGGAGAAGAGAGAGGAGAACAGAGCATCACTGCTTGACTCTGAAATGTTTTGTGTTTTTCCGTAATAGATTATTTAATACGCATCGGACTCGAGGTTTGTGTATGTGACAATTTTCAGATATGAATATGAAAATAAACGCATGAGAACATTTCAGACTTCGGTGTGCAGGGACTTTTACTTGTCCAAAACTGCTTCTTGATTTTAAGAATTTTTAGATATTTAGATATTCTCTCAATAGGAGACACATTTTGGCGGTGTGCCTATTATTACATGAGCAGTTTTTCCGTGTGCTGCCTCTGAAATGATATTTTGGTGTGTTTTTCCCTGCAGTACGAGTACAAAGTGAGTCAGGAAAAGAGCCACCAGGACTGATGGAGGATCCTCTGAAGGCTTCTGTGTTTGAGGATGGACAGTGTTTATGAAGCTTCTCCTGCCTCCTCTGGCGCTCCGTGTGTGTGTGTGTGTGTGTGTGTGTGTGTGTGTGTGTGTGTGTGTGACCATAATCATCATCATCACGCACACTGAAACGCTTCAGACCGCAGCAAAAGTGCCAAACAGACTCTCGCGGCCGAGAGCGAAGCCTATTCATCCGGACACATCACATTCATTGTTTTCTCCACTGATACGGGTGGAAGAACGACATCTGGAGGAAAACACACACACCACTGGATCTCAATTATCAGGAAACGCTCAAATGTGTGTGTGTGTGTGTGTGTGTGTGTGTGTGTGTGTGTGTGTGTGTGTGTGTGTGTGTGTGTGTGTGTGTGTGTGTGTGTGTTCACCCAAAAATGAAAATACCTTTATTAATTATTCATTCCAGGGTCATTTCAATCTTCCGAGAGCTTCGTTTATCTACAGGACACAATTGAAGATATTTTAGATGAAATCTGCTTATATACACAGTTGAAGTCAGAATTATTAACCCCCCCCTTTGAATATTTTTTTTCTTTTTTCCCCAAATGATGTTTAACAGAGCAAGGAAATTTTCACATAAAAAACAATATATAACTATTAAAATCAACATGCAAATGTGCACAAGAAACCCAGTAAAAACAACAGTTATGCAGCAAAACAACTAAAAACAAAATATTTGTGGCCCAAAAAATATAAATAAATACCAAAAACAAATGTGTGTTAAGAAAAACCATGTAAAAACAACAAATGTGCAGCAAAAAATCAGTAAAAACGTCAAATGTGCAGCACAAAAAAAATAAATGAAGAAAAATCGGTAAAAACGTCAAATGTGCAGCAAAAAAAAAAAAAAAATCGGTAAAAACGTCAAATATGCAGCAAAAAAAAAAAAAAAAAAATCGGTAAAAACGTCAAATGTGCAGCAAAATAAATAATTTTTTTTTAAAAATCGGTAAAAACGTCAAATGTGCAGCAAAAAAATTTTGTAAACATCAAATGTGCTGCAAAAAAATAATTAAAAAAATCAGTAAAAACGTCAAATGTGCAGCAAAAAAATAATAAAAAAAAAATCAGTAAAAACGTCAAATGTACAGCAAAAAAAATAATAAAAAAAAAAATCTGTAAAAACGTCAAATGTACAGCAAAAAAATAATAATAAAAAAAATCGGTAAAAACGTCAAATGTGCAGCAAAAAAATAATCAGTAAAAACGTCAAATGTGCAGCAAAAAATAATAATAAAAAAAAAATCAGTAAAAACGTCAAAAGTGCAGCAAAAAATCAGTAAAAACGTCAAATGTGCAGCAAAAAAAATTTGTAAACGTCAAATGTGCTGCAAAAAATAATAATAAAAAAAATCAGTAAAAACGTCAAATGTGCAGCAAAAAAATAATAATAAAAAAATCTGTAAAAACGTCAAATGTGCAGCAAAAAATAATAATAAAAAAAATCGGTAAAAACTTCAAATGTGCAGCAAAAAAAAAATCGTAAAAACGTCAAATGTGCTGCAAAAAAAATAATAAAAAAATCTGTAAAAACGTCAAATGTGCAGCAAAAAAAATCTGTAAACGTCAAATGTGCTGCAAAAAAATAATAATAAAACAAATCAGTAAAAACGTCAAATGTGCAGCAAAAAAATAATAAAAAAAAAAATCGGTAAAAACGTCAAATGTGCAGCAAAAAAATAATCAGTAAAAACGTCAAATGTGCAGCAAAAGAATAATAATAAAAAAAATCTGTAAAAACGTCAAATGAGCAGCAAAAAAATAATAATAAAAAAAATCGGTAAAAACGTCAAATGTGCAGCAAAAAAATAATCAGTAAAAACGTCAAATGTGCAGCAAAAAATCAGTAAAAACGTCAAATGTGCAGCAAAAAAAATTTGTAAACGTCAAATGTGCTGCAAAAAATAATAATAAAAAAAATCAGTAAAAACGTCAAATGTGCAGCAAAAAAATAATAATAAAAAATCTGTAAAAACGTCAAATGTGCAGCAAAAAATAATAATAAAAAAAATCGGTAAAAACTTCAAATGTGCAGCAAAAAAAAAATCGTAAAAACGTCAAATGTGCTGCAAAAAAAAATAATAAAAAAAATCTGTAAAAACGTCAAATGTGCAGCAAAAAAAATCTGTAAACGTCAAATGTGCTGCAAAAAAATAATAATAAAACAAATCAGTAAAAACGTCAAATGTGCAGCAAAAAAATAATAATAAAAAAAATCTGTAAAAACGTCAAATGAGCAGCAAAAAAATAATAATAAAAAAATCGGTAAAAACGTCAAATGTGCAGCAAAAAAATAATCGGTAAAAACGTCAAATGTGCAGCAAAAAAAAAATCTGTAAACGTCAAATGTGCTGCAAAAAAATAATAATAAAAAAATCAGTAAAAACGTCAAATGTGCAGAAAAAAAAAACAAATTCTGTAAAAACGTCAAATGTCCAGCAAAAAAAATCTGTAAAAATGTCAGATGTGCTGCAAAAAAGAAAAAAAAAATCTGTAAAAACGTCAAATGTGCTGCAAAAAAAAGAAAAAAAAAATCTGTAAAAACGTCAAATGTGCAGCAAAAAAAATCTGTAAACGTCAAATGTGCTGCAAAAAAATAATAATAAAACAAATCAGTAAAAACGTCAAATGTGCAGCAAAAAAATAATAAAAAAAAAAATCGGTAAAAACGTCAAATGTGCAGCAAAAAAATAATAATAAAAAAATCTGTAAAAACGTCAAATGAGCAGCAAAAAAATAATAATAAAAAAAATCGGTAAAAACGTCAAATGTGCAGCAAAAAAATAATCAGTAAAAACGTCAAATGTGCAGCAAAAAATCAGTAAAAACGTCAAATGTGCAGCAAAAAAAATTTGTAAACGTCAAATGTGCTGCAAAAAATAATAATAAAAAAATCAGTAAAAACGTCAAATGTGCAGCAAAAAAATAATAATAAAAAAATCTGTAAAAACGTCAAATGTGCAGCAAAAAATAATAATAAAAAAAATCGGTAAAAACTTCAAATGTGCTGCAAAAAAAAATAATTAAAAAAATCTGTAAAAACGTCAAATGTGCAGCAAAAAAAATCTGTAAACGTCAAATGTGCTGCAAAAAAATAATAATAAAACAAATCAGTAAAAACGTCAAATGTGCAGCAAAAAAATAATAATAAAAAAAATCTGTAAAAACGTCAAATGAGCAGCAAAAAAATAATAATAAAAAAATCGGTAAAAACGTCAAATGTGCAGCAAAAAAATAATCGGTAAAAACGTCAAATGTGCAGCAAAAAAAAAATCTGTAAACGTCAAATGTGCTGCAAAAAAATAATAATAAAAAAAATCAGTAAAAACGTCAAATGTGCAGAAAAAAAAAACAAATTCTGTAAAAACGTCAAATGTGCAGAAAAAAAAAACAAATTCTGTAAAAACGTCAAATGTCCAGCAAAAAAAATCTGTAAAAACGTCAGATGTGCTGCAAAAAAGAAAAAAAAAATCTGTAAAAACGTCAAATGTGCAGCAAAAAAGAAAAAACTAATCGGTAAAAACGTCAAATGTGCAGCAAAAAACTATAAACAAGACAAAAACTCTTGTGAGGTAAAGAAACTGTTGAATAAAACTGTTAGTTTTGTTTTATGAGCACTCAAAAGTATCCTTGTAGCTTGATAACATTTCGATTGAACCACTGAAGACACGTGGCCTGTTTTGAGGGTGTTTTTGGTCTTTTCTGGACTTTGAGCATCTCGGGACCCTTGCTGTCTATGGAAGATGAAGAGAGCTCCAGGATTACATCTAAAATAGCTTTATTTGTGTCTGAAGATGCACGAAGCTCTCAGCAGACTGAAACAGCATTAAGGAATTAATAAGGGTGTTTTCATTTTGGCTGAACTGACCCTTTAATGCATAGAGTATTATAGCAGGGCATCTTCAGGGCATCACGAGAGGTTTGTAAGACATCCTGAAGTGTCTCCGATCCTCCACACTCAACAACACTTCAGTTTCTCACCACCTGAAGCTCCAGAGGAGTTTGTTGGTCTTCAACAAGCTGTTTCTTACTGCTGTCATTACTGGTTTAATGTTAGTTTCTCATTCCTCATAATAACCTGATCATACTGACCCATTCTGACTGACCCAACTGCAGAAATGCTTTTATTATTCAGAGTTTTTGCTTTGTTTCTTGTTCAGTTATATAAAATTCTGAAATTTAGAAGTGTTTTGTAGACCAGTAAGAAATATTGTCTTGTTTTCAGAAATAATATGCCGAAATTAGGAGAGTTTTACAATAAAACAAGCTAAATAATCCGCCAATGGGTGAGTAACTTGTGTGATTTTGACTCATTATTTCTGAAAACAAAACAAACTTTCATTCTTGTCTAGAAAATGCTTCTTGATTTTGATCTTTTTAGGTATTTGAACTAGAAACGAGACAAACTCTAAGATTTTTCTTTCTTTTTTTTGCAGTGTGACCAATACGAAATGCTCCAGAATAAGATAAAATGGTCAGTTCACTCATGACAAGATGGAGATTCTGTTATTA
The DNA here is from genome assembly GCA_903798195.1 of Danio kyathit. Lineage (NCBI taxonomy): Eukaryota > Metazoa > Chordata > Actinopteri > Cypriniformes > Danionidae > Danio > Danio kyathit. The sequence continues at coordinate 1,100,234 of LR812527.1, forward strand.
ATTACTGTCCCTCATGTTGTTTCAGTCTTCTGAAAGCTTTGTTCATCTTCTGAACACAAGTGAGGATATTTTAGATGTAATCCTGGAGCTCTCTTCATCCTCCATAGAAAGCCAGGGTCCCGAGACGCTCAAAGTCCAGAAAAGACCAAAAACATCCTCAAAACAGGCCACGTGTCTCCAGTGTTCAGCTGTGATCATATGAAGCTCCAAGAACACCTTTGTGTGGCAGAAAAACCTGTAAAGATCACCAATGTCTTCAGTATTAGATCAATACGATGTTCATGCTTGTTGCATTGATGACTGTAATGGCAGTATGATGTACTGCCCATAGTAAACACACACTCAGATGACCTGATTGGGAAGAGAAAACATTGGCAAGCAAAGTCAAACATGGTGTTTGACATGGCAAAAGTTGTGTTTTTTTCAGTCTTAGTCATTTTTTTGTACACAAATGTTTTCCTGGAACCTCAACTGTAATCATACGAAGCTCCAGGAACACCTTTGTGTGGCAAAAAGAAAATGTAAAAACAACAAATCTATAGCAAAAATAAAACTTAAAAACAACAAATGTGCACAAAAAACTGTAAAAACAACAATTATGCAGCAAAAAATTAATAATGTGCAGCAAACAATTCTGTAAAAACAACTGTGGAGCAAACAAACTGTAAACCCAAAAAATGTACAGCAAAAAACCCTGTAAATACAAAATATTTGTGGCCCAAAAAATACCAAAACAAATGTTCGCCAGAAAAACTGTAGAAACAACAAATGTGCGCCAGAATAACTAAAAAAACAAATGTTTGGCTGAAAAACTGTAAAAAAAAAAAAAAAAAAAAAACAAGTAGGTGCACCAGAATAACTAAAACAAATGTTTGGCTAAAAAACTGTAAAAACAACAAATATGTGCACCAGAATAACTAAAAAAACAAATGTTTGCTAAGAAAAACCAGGTAAAAACATCAAATGTGCAGCAAAAATCTGTAAAAACATCAAATGTGCAGCAAAAATCTGTAAAAACATCAAATGTGCTGCAAAAGAATTTTTAAAGATAAATGTGCCAGAAAAAAACACAAGAAAAACTGTAAAAAAAAAAAAAAAAAAAAACAACAACAATTATGCCGCAAAAAAATAAAACAAAAATTGTGCAGCAAAAAACAATTGTTAAAACAAAATATTTGTGGCCCAAAAATGTAAATAATACCAAAACAAATATAAAATGTGCACCAGAATAACAAAAAAATGTAAAATGACAGATGTGCAGCAAAAAATGTGTAAAAACGACAAATGTGCAGCAATAAAACAAAAAAAAAACAACAACAAATGTGCATCATAAAAACTGTAGTGAATGCGTACCCTGATCTAATTCTGAAGAGATTGGTGAACAAAGTTTTTACAGTTTTTCTGCACACACAAAGGTGTTCTTGAAGCTTCACATGATCACAGCTGAACACTGAAGACACGTGGCCTGTTTTGAGGATGTTTTTGGTCTTTTCTGGACTTTGAGCGTCTCGGGCTGTCTATGGAGGATGAAGAGAGCTCCAGGATTACGTCTAAAATATCCTCACTTGTGTTCAGAAGATGAACCAAGCTCTTAGTAGAATGAAATGGGAGAGTAATTGTCAACAGAATCTTAATTTCTGGGTGAACTAACCCTTTAAAATGATTCCCAATGACATTCTTACCAAAGCCTTATAATAACAGCGTGAAGTGAAAGGAAGAGCGCCATCTGTGACCTGATTCTGGATAAATCAAGGGAGATTTTTTTGTTATGTTGTTAAGATTAATTAGCATATTTAATGAAATATGGGTAACATGCTGATTGAGTGGGATGGAAATGTTTTATTAAGTGTTACATTGAGCTAATATTTAGGCCTGAGTGAAGGACTGAGCAGTTGTTGTGTTGTTCTCATGCATGGACGATTACCAAGGGTTTGCATTCAGCCTCATTTATTGGTTTTAACGTGAAACGTTTCTCATTACTACGTCTGCACATTAAAAGACTGTTGTTGAAATCATGTTTTGGAGTGTCTGTTCACACTGGAAGCTGCACTGTAGATGAACTGTCATCAATGCCACATTTAAAGGCGCAGTGTGTAATTTCCTCCACTAGAGAGCGTGTGCTCACAACAAACAAAGGTGTTTATTTAGTTTTTATGAAAAATAAGGGAACCATTAGAATTTCTGGATCGAATTGCACATTTAAAGGCGCAGTGTGTCATTTTCTCCACTAGAGGGCGTGTATTCACAATTAACAAAGGCATATTTGTTTATTTTTTTTACGAAAAATATGGTAAGCATTATAATTTCTGAGTGACACATTTAAAGGTGCAGAGTGTAATTGTTTTTAGAACAAAAAAAGGTGTTGTTTTTTAACGCAAAAATTCTGGAACCATATAAATTTCTGGAGCAAATGCCACATTTAAAAGCGCAGTGTGTAATTTCCTCCACTAGAGAGCGTGTGCTCACAACAAACAAAGGTGTATTTATTTAGTCTTTATGAAAAATAAGGGAACCATTTGAATTTCTGGAATAAATGCCACATAAAGGCGCAGTGTGTAATTTTCTCCTAGTGTGTATTTCCCCTAGACCAGGGGTGTCCAAACTCAGTCCTGGAGGGCCGGTGTCCTGCATAGTTTATCTCCAACTTGCTTCAACACACCTGACAAGAAGCTTCTGGTATATCTATTAAGAGCTTGATTAGCTGGTTCAGGTGTGTTTGATTAGGGTTGGAGCTAAACTCTCCAGGACACCGGCCCTCCAGGACCGAGTTTGGACACCCCTGCCCTAGACTCAGGTCGTAATAGTAACAGATCTGGAACCCACTGTGCATCCTAATAGACTGACTTATTTGTAAAACTCCTGATCTAAAGCTTGCAATGTTAAAAAAGATTTTAAACATTAATTAGTAAGTGCAATCCCTCCTTTTTACATACAATCTATGAAATATTGGCAAACAATATTAATAAATCTGAATAAAAGCACTGTTAATGTGGTGTACGTCTGTGTCTGGAGTGAAGTGATGCCATGCTGCTTTTCAGTGTAGTGGAGTTTTTTTTTATTTACATCGTGCCAAGCCTTACCGCCATTTGATTGGATGACAATCGTCCACTCTCATGGACTGCAGGCTTTACATTAGATGAAATGCTCAGGAACCACAAGAAACATGGGCTGAGGTGATGTCCATTAATGCACACAGTGTCCGAAGGTGAAGTATAAACTCACTTTATTTTGACTCATTATTTCTGAAAACATCACAATATTCTTTGCTTGTCTAGAAAATGCTTCTTGATTTGAGAATTTTCAGATATTTAGACTAGAAACAAGACAAGAACTCTTAGTAAAGAAGCATCTTTTGCAGTGAACACACACACACACTGCTGTAGTCCCGGTCACGGCTCAGTGTGTTTAATCGATGTACATCAGTGTGTGTGGTCTGGTGTAACTGCTCAAAAGCTGAACATCCAGCGATCGCTAACTCTCTGAGGACAGATTTCTGGAAGGAATATGATTTGTGTCACACATACACACACACACACTCCATCTCAGTATTGGTTAAAGCAGAAGATGTGCAGTTAATCCATTCTTCTCAGTTCCAGACGGTGTGAAGCGGCTGATCTCTCACAGCTGTCTGCCGTTTATCTCTTTTCTTTCAGGAATGTCTGCTTTATACACCAGTTATGAAGGTTTCAGACTGGATAATGGATCATGCACTGCAAAATGCAGTTTCTGGTCCAAATATCTAAAACTTCTTAAATCAAGAAGCATTTTCTAGACTAGCACAAATACAGTCTCAAGTCAAAATGAAGTAAGTTTTTTTTGATAACACATGCAAAATAATCTGCCAGTGGGGTGAGTACAATAAATTTGTCTTCGCTTTGACATAATATTATTTTTATTACTCTATTGGCAGATTATTTTGCTTGTTTTAATAAAAAAACTCACTTAATTTTGGGATATTATTTCTTAAAACAAGATATAAACTAATATTTATGTATAAATAAGTAATAGAATTATAAACTGAAGTAAAATAATTCTGCTACGAACACAAAAAACACGTCTTAATAAAATAAATGTACAACCGCAAGTCAGAAAAAGTTCTGACAGTATGAAAAACACAAATAAAAAAGAAAGTAGCAATTTCAAAATTTGGCGACATGGTGGCGCAGTAGGTAGTGCTGTCGCCTCACAGCAAGAAGGTCGCTGGTTCGAGCCTCGGCTGGGTCAGTTGGCGTTTCTGTGTGGAGTTTGCATGTTCTCCCCGTGTTGGCGTGGGTTTCCCCTACAGTCTGAACACATGCGCTATAGGGGAATTGGGTAAGCTAAAAAATTGTCCGTACTGTATGTGTGGGAATGAGTGTGTATGGGTGTTTCCCAGTCATGGGTTGCAGCTGGAAGGGCATCAGCTGTGTAAAACATATGCTGGATAAATTGGCGGTTCATTCCACTGTGGGGACCCCAGATTAATAAAGGGGCTAAGCTGAAAAGAAAATGAATGAATGAACGATTTCAAAATTTATGTTGGCTTGTATTTCATTGCAGACAATATGAACACAAAATATTTCATATTAGGTAATCAGGTAAACTGGTGAATAATGATGTGATGTGAAACAGGTGATTGTAATCATGAATTAGTACAAAAGCAGCATCTAAGTAAGTCTAGTCCTTTAGGAGCACAGATGAGCCGAGGATCGCCAGTTTACCAACAAATACGTAAGAAAATGATTAAAATGTTTAAACACAATGTTCCTCAGAGAAAGAGAGGAAGACATGTGGATATTTCTCCTTCAACAGTGCAGAACATCATTAAAAGATTGAAGGAATCTGGAGGAGTTTCAGTGTGTAAAGGTCAAGGGCGCAAGCCTAAGCTGAACAATCGTGATCTCCAATCCCCCAGGTGGCGCTGCATCAAGAATCCTCACTCATCTATAAGCCATATCACCACATGGGCTCAGGACTACTGCGGCAAACCTTTGTCAAGTACCACAATATGCAGTTATATCCACAAATCCCAATAGAAACTGTACTGTGCCAAAAGGAAGCCCTATGTTAACAGTGTCCAGAAGCACCGTTGACTTCTCTGGGCTCGGAGGCATCTGGCATGGACCATCACACAGCGGAAACGTGTACTGTGCTCAGATTAATCAGTGTTTCAGGTGTTTTTTGGGGAGAAATAGACGCCGTGTGCTCCGGATCAAAGAAGAAAAGGATCATCCAGACTGTTACCAGCAACAAGTCTAAAAGCCAGGGTCTGACATGGTCTGGGGTTGTGTCAGTGCCCTTGGCAAAGGTAGCTTGGTCTTCTGTGATGCACCATTAATGCTAAAAGCACACAGAGATTCTGGAGCACAATATGCTGCCTTCTTTTCCAGAGACGCCCATGCATTTTTAACAAGACAATGCAAAACTACATAACAGAGTCCTGCTGTGGAGGAAGAGGATACAGGTACTGGACTGGCCCGCCTGCAGTCCCGACCTGTCTCCAATAGAGAATGTGTGGGGCATTTTGAAGCACAAAATGTGACAACGAAGACCCCGTACTGTTGCCCACCTTAAGACTTGGAATGGGACAAAATTACACCATTATACCAAAAACAAACTCATGTGCAAAGCTGACACTGTTTATCTGAGCTCTTTATCTTTCTGGGCTTTTTAAAGAAGAGCGTAATATAGGAATGCCTCTATGAATAAAATTTTCCTTCTTCTCCAAAGTAATATCATCCTTTCTATTAAACTTTAATAACCTTCAGCAACAGAATGATTTCTTATTCTTATTTAACAGACAATTAAAAATGAAAATGTTTAGCATTTAACACCTTTTGCATGACATTGTTCAAGTGTTCAAGTAAAAAATTTTTTTATAAAAAATAGGAAATCTATTTCATCTATTTCTATACCCCGTACTGTTGCCCACCTTAAGACTTAGAATGGGACAAAATTACACCTGAAACACTTCATCACTCCTCGGGGTGCTCCAGTTTCCCCCACAAGTTCAAAGACATGCCTATAGGTGAATTGGGTAAGCTAAATTGGCCGTAGTGTATGAGTGTGAATGAGTGTATATGGGTGTTTCCCAGTGATGGGTTGCGGCTAAAAGGGCATCTGCTGTGTAAAACATATGCTGGAATAGTTGGCGGTTCATTCCGCTGTGGCGACCCCCGATTAATAAAGTGACTAAGCCAAAAAAAATTAAATAAAAAAACATTTAATCTCTTGATGTCTTTAGTCCCTAAATGTCTTTTAAGTGTTGTAAAAGGAATGGCAAGATTGCAAAGTGGGAAATGCTTCACTGCGTCAACTTTTAAAAATGTGTCGCAAGAACTAACATTGGAATATGTGTTTATTTTAAAAAAAGACATTCAAATAAAGAGGAACACGTTAAATAATGTTTGTTGTATTGAACACTTTTAGTTCATTCATTCATTTTCTTGTCGGCTTTGTCCCTTGCGGGGTCGCCACAGCGGAATGAACCGCCAACTTATCCAGCACGATTTTTACGCAGCAGATGCCCTTCCAGCCGCAACCCATCTCTGGGAACTTCCACACACACATTCACACTCATACACTATGGACAATTTAGCTTACCCAATTCACCTGTACTGCATGTCTTTGGACTGCGGGGGAAACCGGAGCACCCGGAGGAAACCCACGCAAACCCAGGGAGAACATGCAAACTCCACACAGAAACACCAACTGACCCAGCCCAGCCGAGGTTCGAACCTGCGACCCAGCGACGTTCTTGCTGTGAGGCAACAGCACTACCTACTGCGCCACTGGGTTGCCCACTTTTAGTTCAGTCAATTAAATATCTTTAATTCAGTGCCAGTGAAATCTTACGTACATTACATTTGAAATGATTTGTTGGAATGATTCTCCTTCTTTAGGGCAACACGTTTGTGTTTGGTGATTGCAGAAGTAATTCTCGTCTTTATGATTGTTTTAGAACTGCCAATGGGAGAAATTAATAATAAATGGTCAAACTAAGTCTTGAACCAAAGTATTCCCATAGCTGCGCTTGTTTGAAGAATAAGGTCAATAACCAACTACGAAGCCGCCTTTCCACTGCACACGACAAGTGACAGACCAAAAGTCATACATTTCCAATGCAGAGTAGTCCGGGAGCTGTGCGGAGTTCCGAATCATCTTCATATGCAGACAATTTGGATCTGATTTGAGCTGCAGATCCATTCAGATATTTCTGCGACTAGACCGTATGCGACCGGTGTTCTGTTGATTTGTCCTACCTTGTCAAGTACCACAATATGCAGTTATATCCACAAATCCCAATGAAAACTGTACTGTGCCAAAAGGAAGCCCTATGTTAACAGTGTCCAGAAGCACCGTTGACTTCTCTGGGCTCGGAGGCATCTGGCATGGACCATCACACAGTGGAAACGTGTACTGTGCTCAGATTAATCAGTGTTTCAGGTGTTTTTTGGGGAGAAATGGACGCCGTGTGCTCCGGATCAAAGAAGAAAAGGATCATCCAGACTGATACCAGCAACAAGTCCAAAAGCCAGGGTCTGACATGGTCTGAGGTTGTGTCAGTGCCCTTGGCAAAGCTAACTTCATTACCATTGGACAGATTGCACATTTTGATGACACAATATGCTACCCATCAGACTTTGCTACCAGTGTAAATGTTAATGTGGATTAGTGTGATATGAAGCTGTAATATCGCCCTAGCATATCTAATCCCCAACCCCAACCTCAGAACCATTCAAATACAGTGTTGGTAGCATTATCTGATGGGTAGGATAAAATGTCAGGACACCGGCCTACCCATACCTGCCAACACTTTCCCAGGAGTCTCCCGTATTTCAGACCCATCTCCCGCCACCGCTTTCCCCTTTGTTATTTCTCCCGGAAAACTCCCGTAATTCCACCCCAACAACCCATTAGATTTTCTCTGACAGACCAAACTTAGCCTTGTTTCAGCCATGAGGTCTGTGTTTGGACATCTTTTAAACGCATCAGATGCTGGGAAGACACTTAAACATGACTGAACAACACGAACACTCCTGACGGTTGTTGACTCTGATATCTGCAGTATATCTGAAGCCTGTTAGGAAACGTCACGCACTTGTACAGCAGGATTGTTTCCCTCTCTGGCGCCTGTCGGACCATGAAACTGTGCTGTTAAATGAACACTACAGGTGCCCGGTGTGTCTGTCTGACAGCGGCTTTATTCTGCTGTTTTCCACACATCTGATCAGCAGTGAACCAAACAACAACACAGGTTTGATCATTAAGGAGGATCCGGACAGCCGGCACAAGATAAACCAGCGCAAACTTCATTTCACTTAGAAGCTATAAAAATAAATCTGGCGCCCCTCATTACATATTGAGAAATCATTTTAATTTAAAATAATAATAATTTTCAAAAGCTAAAGTACTTACGTGTGAAAGTTATTGAAATGAAAATAAAGTTTCTTAGAAGTTAGCATCAGTAGAAACAGTTGAGTTCCCCTCACAGTGTTGCCAGATTGGGCGGTTAAAAAATGACATAGGCAGTACTGAAAATTTGGCCGGTTTTGCAATGTTAAAGGCCAATGTTATGGCACGTCTTTCTCACACACTTCATCCCCCCCTACACACACACGTTTTGGTTTTCCCATGTGTGACCTAGGTTGATAATTCCCCTATTGACGAATTACCGGTTTGTAAACATTCAGGATGCGCACGCAGCAAGGTTGCAGAAAAAAAACCGGGAGGTGCATTTACAGCATCCGATGTGGTACAGAGTTTGTTGTTGTACTGTATTCGAGATAAGTTATATTGATGACATATTCTATATATTATTGACATAATGCTTTCAGCGTATTATAACAGCTCGTCACACAGTGATAAGCACAGTTATTCTGCGAAATTAAGGTTAAAGTGAGCGGCGTTAGTTTGACAGGTTCATTTGCGTTAGCACCCTCCCAATGGATATTGGATAAGGCGAAATGGCCAAGCATCCAAATATACACTATCTCATTGAAACTGCAAGTGATACAAGAGAGAAGTTCAAGGCCTACAAGTCTTTGGATGCCTACAATGTTGTTCTGTGTGGTCATGTGCTGTAAATAATACTCCATGATTACCAGATTTAAAACTATGTAGTGCTAAAAACCGAGGATCTGCCGGCAGCTAGCTCTCTGCCACTCTCACATGGTCGCCCACTGAAGCTAAGCAGGGCTGCGGTCAGTACCTGGATGGGAGACCACATGGGAAAGCTAGGTTGCTGCCGGAAGTGGTGTTAGTGAGGCCAGCAGGGGGCGCCCAACCTCTGGCCTGTGTGGGTCCTAATGCCCCAGTATAGTGACGGGGACTCTATACTGCTCAGTAAGCGCCGTCTTTCGGATGAGACGTTAAACCGAGGTCCTGACTCTCTGTGGTCATTAAAAATCCCAGGATGTCCTTCGAGAAAGAGTAGGGGTTTAACCCCGGCATCCTGGCCAAAATCTGCCCACTGGCTTCTGTCCATCATGGACTCCTAACCATCCCCATATCATAATTAGCTGGTGTGTGGTGTGTGGTCTGGCGCAAAATGGCTGCCGTCGCGTCATCCAGGTGGATGCTGCACTCTGGTGGTGGATGAGGAGATTCCCCCCCTATGTGTAAAGCGCTTTGAGTGCCCAGAAAAGCGCTATATAAATGTAAGGAATTAAATTAATTAATTAAAAACCGAGGATCTGCAAGACAAGTAAAGAAGACGGAGCTGTACAAGGCCTGGGTGATCATCAACAAGCAGAACAACTGCATTCTGACAGTGAACTGCACCTGTACTGCAGGGTATGTGGACACACATTTACATTTCATTCTCAGCATTCATCCGCAGTTTAATTCACCATATTTAACTGCTGAAATCAAAAACAAGTAATGTGTCTGATTCAGCAGAGCGGGAACTGACCTGATATAAAATGAGAACTGCGTTTTTAATTAGGTCCTCACTCCATTCAGCTCTTATGATGGCTGTTAGCCAAAGACATCTGCGGTTGGCATTAAAAGCAGTGTGGTGTATGGTAAAAGTACATTTTGGACTCGAATTTGGCATCCTACCGCACAACACCACATGTTTGCTATTGCAACCGGTCTTTTTTTTTTTGCAACCGGGATCCCTTGTGACGTCATGTGTGACGTAGGTTGGTAATTCCTCTATATAGCCTACAGCTAATCAATCTGATTCTGGAGTGCTTTACAGGTCTAAAGAGAATTATAAATGGTAAATGTTTTTAAATAAAATAAATACATTTATAGATATAATATTTATATTTTATATAACATTGGTCTTATGACGTTTTTCTACAGGAGGAAAACGCAAATGACTTCCAAACACTTCAGATATAGTCTGTGTTAGTTAATGTAAGGCTGTTGATGAACTCCAGCAGAACACTGTATGACAAGCTTCAGATGACTGTTCTCAGCTAATCAATCTGTCAGATTCTGGAGTGCTTTACAGCTCTAAAAACATTATCAATGATACATTATCTTAAAACAAATTCATTTATAGAGATGCTATATGAGTTTATAATTTCACTGACCTGGGAAATGGAGGCCACATGAATGGTTTGTGAGCACAATAAAGCACACAGCATGCCATATCATCTGATCATTGTGGGAAATAAAGGCAACTGACTGTGTAAAGTCACATAAAACCACACATAAATACGATGTATAAAGTCGTCTTTCATCACTGTTCGGATCGCTTATGATAGCCTACAGATGACTGGGTGGTTGTTTTTGCATTTCGGCGGGTTTTGGATAGTTTATGGGCTGGAATCAGTCAGCTACATCTAACTTGTCCCGTTCCTCACAGTGGTTTGGCCCACTTAATGCTTTCCTAGTTCACACCCGTGTGACCCGTCAGGTGTGCGGCTGTGGAACTCCAGTAAGTAAGGTATTCACTGTAAATAAAGCGCTTCTCTTTAATGTAGATGATGCAGACTCATCCATAAATTAGTTACAAAAATGCTGATTATCCATGTAATTTTCCATGAGCCTGCTATATTTGCGATTAATATCGCTTTAGTTAACGTTAGCTTGTTTACAATAGCTTGTGGCATAGTACACTGAAACTAACACGCCTAAGCCATTTCCATGCATTGTTTTAACACGACTTGGCATAATATTAGCTTAACTAGCTAATTAGCTGTGCATGTAATCAATTAGCACTCCTACCGAAATGACCCCACTGTGTTTTGTTGTATAATCAATTTCTATTTTGTTCTTGAGTGTCTCGATTAATTTTAAATACAATTTTAAACCTTTTTTTATTCCTTGTTTTTATTGTTGTGATTACCCTGCTGAAAAAACAGCTTAAAGCAGCCTAAGCTGGTTAGCTGTTTTGGCTAGTCGACCAGCCTGGTTTTAGAGGGGTTTTGGCCATTTCCAGCCTGGTCCAGTTAAGACCAGGCTGGAAATGGCCAAAACCCCTCTAAAACCAGGCTGGTCGACTAGTTAAACCAGCTAACCAGCTTAGGCTGCTTTAAGCTGTTTTTTCAGCAGGGTAATTTTTATGATATCTTGTGAAGCACGATATGATGCACGTAAAGCAGCCTGCATTACATTGTGTATATGAAATGTGCTACAGTATAGTTAGGGTTGCCACCCGTCCTTTAAAATACGAAATCGTCCTGTATTTGAGAATAAATTGCGCGTCCCGTTCAATGTTGTTCCGTTTTGAATCAATACACGGGACGGGTTTTGTCCCGTATTTTTTATAATTTTTTTTAAAGTAGCTTTTCATGCAAATCATTCCACACGCTTTTTATGAAGGTGCCTCATTTCCTATTTTTGATTGGGTAATACTTGATGTCATCGTTAGTTTGATTGGTCTTTGTCCAGTGAGGAGGGCGTGTCTTTTAAGCAGAGTCTGTCAAGTCTTGACAGAGAGTAGCCTAATGGCAGATGCTTCTCCAGGTAACCCTCCGCTTCTTAAAGTTTCAGAGTTTAAACGCAGGCAGCTGCAAAAGTACCGCAGAGAGTGGGAGTAAACTAATACCTGGCTGCAGAGCGGTAGAAAATGTTATCAAGCCAACGGCACGATTTGTCGGAGAGCGTTCTCTGTGGCTCATGCGGGACGCGACAACATGCGGAGAGCAGCATTCCCGCAATGACAGAGCTCACTAAAATCAATGCACAGTCAAGACAGTTCTTCATACCCCAAATCCCTCCTGAAGCACACAGGGTAATGACAGTGACCCAGTCTGTGAAAATCGAGTCTTTTTTTTTTTTTTTGTAATTTGTTTCTACATAAAAAAAAAGAACAGTCTGAAAATAATAAAAATATTAATATTAACTGAGTAAAACCATATCAACAACTGAAACCACAGTGAAATGAATGGCTACAATCAAACTTTCTCTCAGAATTAGCCTGGTTTTCACACACTGGGTCACAAATTGTAGTTTGTATAAGTTCTGTAAATACAATGTAAGTGGATCACGGTCCAATGTAATATGATGATTTGCTTGTTAAGATTAAGTCAGGCACATAAGCATTAATTTATTACATGAAACATTACATTTAATACATTAATAAACAACATAATGCCCATGTAAAGAAAATAAACTAGTAAATTGCAACTTTCCATATTGTTAAATTAGAAATAGACTATTTGAAAACTGTACTAGCTAATGTTTGTAGCTAGTTTATCTATGTGCTGTTTCCATGTTTGGATAGGTGTTACTGCAAATAATGACAAATATTTTAGCCAAAATCTGTTATCAATACCACCCTTTAAAATTAGGTTTATTAGTATTTCCTCCTCTCCTCTAGGTTACAGCAGCTGAGTTAACACAGGTGTACCACACTATTAAACAAAACATCAGCTATAACAGTGCTGCAGAGTTGTAAAAGAGAAAGACTGACTGCATCTGATCTGTTTACAGATTTCAATAAAAGACAGTTTATTTTAATGTCAAAGTGTTCATACTTTGCTGAAAACATATTTTAAGTTGTGATTTACCATCACTGGCATGCTATTGGGCCTGTGATTGGGGATGTGGCCCCCGCTGCAGTATGCGTCCCTTATTTTTTTGTATTAAAAGTGGTAACCCTAAGTATAATCTTGCCTTGCCTTGCAGTGTCATGGACGAAATAAAATGATAGAGAAAAGGAAACACAAGATAATTAAGCAGGTAAGTACAAAAAGTTCACATATTAAGGCAATTTGGCTTTAAGAATGTGTGCTTATGAAAATATTAATGTCACGATATCAATCACAGGCAAAGGAGACAGGAATGACCGAGGGACAGGTGGAGCAGGGCCAGTCAGATGCACAGTGTCAGGTAAGTGTTCTGCTTTTACTTTTGCTCAATGTTTTGGGAGTTGTGGCTGTTGAACATCACGAGCTCACTAACGTACAGTATGATCTGTCAGTTTAACAAGTGTTGTCTAATAAGTTAGTTATTATGAGTAAGGAAAGCCTCTTTTCCTGCATGTCTGTCTGCTTCAGGAGTCAGTCTGTCCTTAGATAGTCACGGTAGAGGAAGGGGCTGTACATTGAGATGTAAATGATTATTGAATAACTGATTTTGTTACAAATCATGACTTATGCTAAAGATATTTTCCACAATAGCAGTCATGTGCACATTTTTTTTTTGTATGTCTTGACTGTAAGCAACAAAACGAACAATGCAATAAATAGTTTGAAAGAAAGCCAACACCTGCATATTTCTAATAAAAAAATGGTTTTGATTCATGTACAGTAGGAAATTTACAGCATATATTGATGGAGCTATCCCTGAAGGACTGATGATATAACCTGATACCATCACAGTTCATGCTGCAGCAGCATTACTTCTGCGTACTGCCAAAATACACACTTTAGAAATGCTTCAGGTAAAATATGGACAAACCCAAGTGCTGTGTTCAAAATGATATTTAAAATAAATGAACCCTGGGCATACCTGTCAACATTGGGATGTGAATGTCATAAATGACTAAATATGTTAATCTGGAGCTGTTTCATTGTAAATGAACAGTTGAAACAGTCAGGAATATATTATTATGATTATTAATCCTATCATTATTATTATTTACAAAATAGTATACATCAGAAAAAGCTGCAAATAAATTGGCAAACCAATTAGCCTATTAAATGACTAGCTATTATAAAGAAATAGAATCAAGTTATCAAATCTCATGAACCTTTTCTTCACTGTATTCTGATTAAAGAGCAGCGAATGAAGCTCTCGTTTAGATTTTTGGCTTGATTACATTAAATAACAGAGGTGTCACTTTAAAAATGCACACATCTATAATGAAGGCATTCGATTGCTTTCCTAACTGTTTATACTCATTTAAGACAAAATTAGTTGTGTTTAAAAGAAAACCCACCAAGATCGACATCTTTAGATATGATTATTAATTATGTGTATATGTCTATATTCATACACGCACCCAAAACCAAGACGTTCGCTCCTTTTCAAATCACGTCTACAGAATCTGGTTGGGAACCCGCATCTATTTATCACTATGGAGCACGTCTGACAGTCACGCACCGCTACATGAACGGACTGTTTTGAGGATTTTATAGGAGCGGCAACGGCGCCTGTAATGGAAAGGAAGGAAATCGCGCCGTTTTTATTTGTTATTTTAACGTGTTTTCATGTCTAAATAAAATGAAAGCACAGAACAGACTCACACATAAGAGAAAGGGGCGTCCCCTGGTCGCTCGGCGGTATGGGTTGCGTATAGGGAGGATCGCCTCTTTGATGTTTATTGTCACCCTTCATAGAAAGATCGAATGAGCTGGAGAAATGCGGGAAAATACCTTTGTGGGATGATAGCGGGATAGAACTGTAAAATACAGGAGAATCCCGTGAAAAACGGGGGAGGGTTGACAGGTATGATGGCTCAGTGGTTAGCACTGTGGCCTCACAGCAAGAAGGTAACTGGTTCGAGTCCCAGCTGGGTCAGTTGGTGTTTCTGTGTGGAGTTTGCATGTTCTCCAGGCACGTGCACACATAGGGCTCAACCTGTGCAGTGTACATGCATAAAGTGCCCTTCCAAAATGAACGTAAGTGCCCCTCCTACCCCCGATCTTCAGTTCGCATACCCCCCCCACCCCCGGCCGGCTCTTCCCCGTTCTTCTATAATCCACATGCCCTTTGGAAAGCCTCTGCACGGCCCTGATGTTCTCCCTGTGTTGGCGTGGGTTTCTTCCGGATGTTCCGGCACAGTCAAAACACATGCGCTATAGGGGAATTGATGAGCTAAATTAGCCGTAGTGTACGAGTGAGTGTGTATGGGTGTTTCCCAGTGATGGGTTGCAGCTGGAAGGGCGCCCGCTGTGTAAAACATATGCTGGAATAGTTGGTGGTTCATTCCACTGTGGCGACCCCTGATAAATAATGGACTAAGCTGAAGGAAAATTAATAAATGAAGCCAACCATTGGGTTTGTCCAAATTGTGCCTAAATTTGGGCTGAAATATCCTGTCATTTTGTAGATTTTAGTACTAAATTGAACATTGTTCCATGACTTATATACTTAGATCATAGACTTATATAAATCTTTATTCCTCTAAAACTCTTTTACAATGTAAATTGTATCAAAGCAGCTTAACATAGAAGCCGTAGTAAATTGAAACTGTCTCAGTCCATCATCTTATATCATGTGTGGTTTGGGATGTAACTTGAAACGACTGGCCTGATGTCATTGTCCTGATGTCTTGTGAGTCAGTTCAGGGAGTCGTTTAACTGAATCATTTAATGACAGACTTTGGCTCAGGCATTTCACTTTTTTATTTTCGTTGGGCATCAATGAATGTGTAAAATACATGTGCTTACATCAGAGTTTCTTCTTGTTGTGTAATAATGATACACTGACTGCAAACCCAGACAGATGAGCGTATGAACAACACCACAGAGCGAAATGATGCTTCATTAACACTAGAGAGCGCCAGCTGACAACCACACGTCTGTTGTTTCATTTAAACATGTTTTAGCGGTCTTTTGTGATGTCTATCTGCTACACACACCACACACACAGACGCCACACACACACACACCATCAGGTCAAAGATATGCTCTGGTTCTGATTTGCTCTGTTGAGGGAGAATGCGTTTTATGACTGTGGAAAGAGCTTGAACTAAAGCAGCAGCTCATGAGTTCACACACACACACACATATGCACACATGGACACAAACACACATATGCACTAAGACACAAACATATGCACACACACAGATATGCACATTCACACACACACACACATATGCTTGCACATATGCACACACATACACATGGACACACACACACACAAGCAGACCCATATGCACAAACTCACACAAGCAAACATACACACATATGCATGCACATACGCACACACAAACAAATGGACACACGCATGCATGCCCACACACGCAAATACGCACTCACACACATATATATGCACGCACATTCGCATGGACAAACACACATATGCGCTAACACACAAACATGCGCACACACACAGATATCCACACATGCACATTTGCACGCACATACACATGGACACAAACAAACACAAATATATGCTTGCGCACGCACACATGCACATGCTCACACAGATAAACATGGACACACACACATGCACACACAAACACACATGTATGCACGCACATTCGCGTAGACAAACACACACACGAACACACATATGCACACACACAGATATGCACACATGCACATTCACACGCACATACACATGGACACACACATACACACATATGCTTACACGCACATATGCACTTACTCACACGGATAAACATGGACACACACACACACACACACACATACAGTATATTTATTATTCTATCATCATTTCATTTCACTCACATAAATATTTTCAATAGATAATTTAAACGAGTAAACAAATAAATGAATAAATGAGCAGATGAACGAATGAATGAATGAATAAATAAATGAATAAATAAATAAATAAATAATATTTCATTAATAGCAAACAGCTATAATATAAATTAGCAATAGTTGATCAAATAAATGCAGCCTTGGTGGAAACAAGATGTTTTATGGGGGAGGTGTGTGTATCATCTAAGTGAGCTAAACGCGCACACACATATAAACACACACACACACGCACACGTTGGCAGCATTTCAGGCTCATATTTGAGAGGAAACAGTGTGTCAGTGATGATAGGCACAGTTACACCTGGGGTCCCGCCCTCATCCGCTCTGGCCCACAATCCTCTGGGCTCATGTGTGTACATTTACATGAGTTCTCTCATAATAACTGATGCATTTCCATCTTTAAAAGGATGAATTTTCTTTGGGAAATGTTTTATAGCAAACTTGCTACACAATGGTTGGAGATTAATAACTAATATTTAAGGAAAGGCATATTGTAAATCTTTTTTACTATGGTAATTTGTAGTAAATACATAGTGCTGTTAAACCATATTATAATGAAGTGCCTAAAATAATCTGCTGTGGTGATTCTACAGTTGCTATGGTAACACAACAGCTATAGTAGTTAATCTGTAGTGGTGATTCTACAGTTGCTATGGTAACACAACAGCTATAGTAGTTAATCTGTAGTGGTAATTCTACAGTTGCTATGGTAACACAACAGCTATAGTAGTTAATCTGTAGTGGTGATTCTACAGTTGCTATAGTAACACAACAGCTGTAGCAATTAATCTGTTGTGTTGATTCTACAGTTGCTATGGTAACACAACAGCTATAGTAGTTAATCTGTAGTGGTAATTCTACAGTTGCTATGGTAGCACAACAGCTATAGTAGTTAATCTGTAGTGGTGATTCTACAGTTGCTATGGTAACAAAAACTATAGTGATTTAATCTGTTGTGGTGATTCTACAGTTGCTATGGTAACACAACAGCTATAGTAGTTAGTGTAGTGGTGATTCTACAGTTGCTATGGCAACACAACTATAGTAATTAATCTGTTGTGGTGATTCTACAGTTGCTATGGTAACACAACAGCTATAGTAGTTAATGTGTAGTGGTGATTCTACAGTTGCTATGGCAACACAACAACTACAGTAATTAATCTGTTGTGGTATAAAAACACTATAAAAACAGAATCATCAGATAGATGACTCTTGTACACTTGCTGTTAGGGAAGTGGTTTAGCCAGGAAATAACACACAACCTCATTATTTACATTGTGTTTGTGTTGAACCACCGCAAGGAAAATCAGTATGTTTTGTTGGCTAATTAAATTGGTCCTATTATGCTCCTTTTTACAGTGTAAAATATGTGCCTAGTGTGTGTGTTTCAGTTTGAGCTCAAAAAAACCCACTAATAATGTTTTCTAACTCTCTGAAACGGAAACTTTTTAAGCTTCGATCCTAATTGTGGAGTTTTGGTGACTGTGGCTTTAAATGCAAATGAGATTGTGCTCTTTTCAGAAGAGGGTGGAGCTACTAACACCTATGCATCACCATAGGGACAGATTCAAAAAACAGCTAATGAGGGAGAGATGAGCACTAGTGGGCGGGGCTTTCCCCCTCTGATGACATCATACAAAGGGAGAATGTCAATCAAAGTGTTTCTGCAGACTGTTTTCATCAAGTCTGATTATAAACAATATAATTCATTCATGTTGACCATTAGAGGCTGGAGATATTCACACACTACTGACACACAACTGGCGTTAAACCCCACATAAAAGGTAGTTTTGCATAATAGTCCTTTTTAATAGTGTGTCTCAGTTTACAGTGATGTTTCATTGACTAATACAGTTGAAGCCAAAATTATTTGCCCTCCTTTGAAATTATCTGTGTGTGTGCTGTATCTCAGAGTTAATACAGTAGATACAGGAGTGTGTTGTGATTGGTCAGGTCTCATCACAGAGCAGGTGTCTGTGGGGGTCACGACCTCAGTCTGACGAGGGTCAAATAACTGGTTTTAAACGGTGTGTCCGCCACCTGTCCAGAGGTCAAAGGTCAGGGGCAGACGGGCCACCAGCAGGACTTGACCAACCACACAGAGACTGTGGGAAACTCAGCGCACACACACACCTAAATACAGCCATATACACTGAGCAGTGCACAGATCCCACCGACGCACACATACATGCATATAGACCATTTTGAGGGATGTAAACAAACACACTGATCCCAGATGTATTTCCTGTTTTACATTTTTAATTTCTAGAGCTTCCTAGAATCCAAAAAGAGCCACAAATTGATAAATAATGTTATGATGGCTGTTTTAACATTAGGTTACGATTGAATTGCCTCTTGTTACAGTTAAGAAATTGTTTGATAACAAGCAGGAAATCTTCATGGGCCAATGACAACACCACATTGAAATGGTCTATGTGTATATATATATATATATATATATATATATATATATATATAATGTGCATGTATGAATGTATGTGTGTATCAGCCTGATCTCACGAGGAAACGTAAGTATTTTATGTTTTGTCAGTTTAGTGGCTAATTCGTACGAGTTCAGTCGTATGAAAATGTACGATTTTAAAAAGGAGGCCCCCAACCCCAACCGTCATTGGGTGATGAGCAAATCATACTAATTTGTACGAATTAGATCGTACGAATTCATACGAATTAGCCGTATATATATATATGAGCAAACCTATTTGTATGCGCAAGTGTTTAGTGTGTTTCATCCAAAGTACTTCAGTGTGTTTTTTACTTAAGGAAGTTAAGTTAAGGAAGCTCCAGATATGTTTTGTATATATGAGCAAACATATTTGTACATGCAAGTGATTCAGTGTGTTCCATCCAAAATGGCATCCAATAGATAATAGATTTAACGCGGCAAAAAACAGCAAACAGCAAAATCGAGGCTGCAGTGAAGAAACCCGGAGGTATAGCCTGTGTTACACAGGAATGTTGTGTACCCTGCTAAAAAATCCATCTTAAACCAGCCTAGGATGGTTGGGTGGTTTAGCTGGTCGTCCAGCCTGGTTTTAGAGGGGTTTCCAGCCCTTTCCAGCCTGGTCTTAGCTGGTCAGGCTGGAAAATAACAGCTAAAACCAGCTAAAACCAACTTGACCAGCCTGGTTTAAGCTGGACATAGCTGGTTTTGGCTGGGCTCCCAGCCTGGCTAGGCTGGTCAAGCTGGTTTTAGCTGGTCATCTCCCAGCCTGACCAGCTAAGACCAGGCTGGAAATGGCTGGAAACCCCTCTAAAACCAGGCTGGTCGACCAGCTAAAACCAGCCAACCATCCTAGGCTGGTTTAAGATGGATTTTTCAGCAGGCTACACAACATTCCTGTGTAACACAGGCTATACCTCCGGGTTTCTTCCCACCGCAGCCTCGCTTTCGCATTTTAAAATAGCGGCCGCGAGAAATAAGTGTATAACAGACAGCCGGTCAGTGGGTCTAGACGTCTCGCTCTGAGTGTCTTGAATGAGGATTGTCTTTCTCTCAGTGCCTCCTGCAGAGCTGCAGAAAGAGAAGAGCGATTCTCACTTCCTAAACATGCTGAGGACGAGCAGCCTCTGATCAGCCAAGCTCAACAGAACAGCAGGACAAAACACACACACACACACACACACACACACACACACACACACACACACACACACACATATATATATATAGGCACACACATATACTCATAAACACACACAAACTGAGACAGACACAAGCACATGCACACACATAAAAAAAACACATACACACAGACATGCACACGCACACAAACTGACCCACACAAACTGTCAGGCACACACATATGCACACGCACACAACACAACACACACCAACAAGCACACATGCATGCACACAAACTGACACACACATGTACACACAAGTACAGATGCTGCACGCGCACTCCCACATGCACACACACAAACTTACACACACATACATGCATATGCACACACACACACACACACACATACACACACATTAAATCTGCTTTAAAGTCCACCTCACTGGTTGGGTTTGGGGTTAAGTGTAGGAGGTCTCATAGTCACCATTCTTTACAATATTAAATACACCTATAGAGAGTCCTCGTAAACCGTATATTTAAATGTGTGTGTGTCTGTGTGTGTGTGTGTGTGTGTGTGTGTGTGTGTGTGTGTGTGTGTGTGTGTGTGTGTGTGTGTCTGTGTGTCTGTGTCAGGTGTGTGTGAGGAGCAGGTGGGGGGTGGGGAGCTCTTGCCCTATTTAAAACACTTACTAACCTATTTCCTTATACACAGTTGACCTTTAACCCCGTCCAGGTCAGATTCTCAAAGCAACTGTGCCGAGTTTGCCACCCACAGACACTCGTGCTAACACACTGACATGCTAACACAGCTACTACACACACACACACACACACACACACACACACGTGTCGTAGTGGGTCAGTTTGACACAGCAGAAGAAAAATAAGTCCAGGTCCTACTTAAAGGTGCCCTATTATGCAAAACACACTTCTATAAGGGGTTTAACCCCAGCTGTGTGTCAGCAGTGTGTGAATATCTCCAGCCTCTAATGCTCAACATGAGTTAATTGTGTTTGTTCTAATCAGACTTGATGAATGAAACACTTTGATTGACATTCTCTCTTTGTATGATGTCATCAGAGGGGGAAAGCCCCGCCCACCAGTGCCCATCTCGCCCTCATTAGCATAAACAGCAGCCCTGAGTGAGAAGCAGCCGTCTGTCCATTAGCCATTAGAGTGTTTGAGCTGCTGAAGATAATGTCAGCATAGACTCAGAGGATTCTAGATGTGGAGTTTCAGATGAAGCACAAATGAACAGCGACAGGAGCGACATAGACTGACAGAAGCATGAAGCACACACTCACACTGAAGCACACACGCACACCTGACCAGCACTCACAACACACAGTACTGTTTTACATCTCTCGCTTTGGGGACGCACAGCCGTCTGTAGCTCCGCCCTCTTCTAAAAGAGCACGATCTCATTTGAATTTAAAGCGACACTCACCAAAACACCACAATTAGGATTAAAGCCTGAAAGGGTCGGTATCAGAGAGTTAGAGAACATTATCTGTGTGATATTCTCAGCTCAAACTGAAACACACACACACACACACACTCTAGAGACAGCAGAGACGCATTTTTTCAGCTTGTAAAAAAAGAGGCATAATAGGTCTCCTTTAATAAACATTAGCTCACAAGGGTCTATCAGCCGATTGTTGTTAGATCGGATACGTTTGCGGCCGGAAGTTAACGAGAATTATTTATGTTATTTATGAAATTTCCCATTTATTGTATTTTATTATATAATTATTGGCCAACCCCAACCCTAAACCCAACCATCACAGAAGTGTAAAAACAGTAGTTGTACCGAGTATTATTTATCTTATCTATTAAATTACCCAATAAATTGTATTTTTTATCGCCTACCCCCACCCCAACCCTAAACCAAAACGTCACAGTACTGTAAAAATATTAATGATTGTTATAGAGTGTCATAAAAAAATGCCGCTATATTAATGTGCATATCGCACTTCCGGCCGGCCGCGTATCCGATCTAGACTTTACCCTATCAGCTCTTTAGGGCGGGGTTACCATTCATTTGGGGCGGAGCTATCAGGACATGTCTTCCAAAGATCCAATCTACTCCCAAACAACAAAATGACTATCCTTAACTATCCTGGATTTTTTTTCTCATTTCAGTCCCAGCAATAGGATGTACATCATAATATGGAAAAAAGGATCATCTTAACCTCCGTTTCATACTGACTACAATCAGTCAAACATCATTCATCACTGTTGAAAACACTGTGGGTTGGGTTTAGGGAAGGGGGTGGGCGGGTCAATCTGCTTTTGAAAACACTGTGGGTTGGGTTTAGGGAAGGGGGGTGGGCGGGTCAATCTGCTTTTGAAAACACTGGGTTGGGTTTAGGGAAGGGGGTGGGCGGGTTAATCTGCTTTTGAAAACACTGGGTTGGGTTTAGGGAAGGGGGTGGGCGGGTCAATCTGCTTTTGAAAACACTGTGGGTTAGGTTTAGGGAAGGGGGTGGGCGGGTCAATCTGCTTTTGAAAACACTGTGGGTTGGGTTTAGGGAAGGGGGTGGGCGGGTCAATCTGCTTTTGAAAACACTGTGGGTTGGGTTTAGGGAAGGGGGTGGGCGGGTCAATCTGCTTTTGAAAACACTATGGGTTGGGTTTAGGGAAGGGGGTGGGCGGGTCAATCTGCTTTTGAAAACACTGTGGGTTGGGTTTAGGGAAGGGGTGGGCGGGTCAATCTGCTTTTGAAAACACTGGGTTGGGTTTAGGGAAGGGGGTGGGCGGGTCAATCTGCTTTTGAAAACACTGTGGGTTGGGTTTAGGGAAGGGGGTGGGCGGGTCAATCTGTGCTTTTGAAAACACTGTGGGTTGGGTTTAGGGAAGGGGGTGGGCGGGTCAATCTGCTTTTGAAAACACTGTGGGTTGGGTTTAGGGAAGGAGGTGGGCGGGTCAATCTGCTTTTGAAAACACTGGGTTGGGTTTAGGGAAGGGGGTGGGCCGGTCAATCTGTGCTTTTGAAAACACTGTCGGTTGGGTTTAGGGAAGGAGGAAAGTGGGCCAGTCGATCGGTCGATTAGTCAGTCAATCAGTTGACAGAGACCTCCGGTGGATTTACGTGAGAACAGCAGGCGTGAATGGCGCTCGAAAACAAAAACAGCAAAAAAAACGTAGATCCTATTTTGCTCTATTCAGAAATGTATATAACGGTATGTAATCAGAATGAGCCTGGGTTAGAAGTGTTATATAGGCAGCGCTGGAGATTCATACGCTTCAGCAGGACTGTGGCAGAATACGCGCTTGTGATTTTTAGTTAATCGTGAGTTTAACCTGTTAGTTTTACGTCAGAGAGAATTTAAACTGAGCCTAAATACTCTAAAGGTGCTTTCTTTTTATTCTGTTTTTGGATGTGTGTCTTGTGGCCGTCTCATTAGCATATAAAAGCAAACATGCTGGTGTAGGAGGAATGATTCTGTGTGTGTGTGTGTGTGTGTGTGTGTGTGTGTGTCACAGCAGATGGTCTCACTAATGTTGGCTTTTGACCCTGTGGTTGTAATGAGGGCTGAGAGTCTGCTGTTTCCATCATCAAGTCTCTGAGCACACAGATTTGGGCTGAGAGGTTAATCAATTCATTTCAGCTCATAATTATGTCATTAGTAACGCATGCAGAGGAACATCAAATCATTTCCTTATTATGTAAATCATTGACTACCACCAATTAATCATTTCAGTTTGAGGGTGATGGATTGTTATGATTTGATCAATACAGAAACAATCAGATATTTCTATACCGATAAACTGATGACAGATTTGCCAACATGTAGGGCATATATACAGCTGAAGTCAGAATGATTCGCCCTCCTGTGAATTATTCATCTTTGTCAAATATTTCCCAAATGATGTTGAACAGATTCTGGAATTTCTCACAGTATTTCCTTTAATATTTTTTCTTCTGGAGAAAGTCTTATTTGTTTTATTTCGGCTAGAATAAAAGCAGTTTTTAATTGTTTTAAAGCCATTTTAAGGTCAATATTATTAGCCCCCTTCATCAATATTAGTTTTGGATTGTCTCCAGAACAAACCACTGTTATACAATGACTTGCCTAATTACCCTAACTTTACCATAATTACCCTAGTGAAGCCTTTAAATGTCACTTTAAGCTGAATACTAGTGTCTTGAAGAATATCTAGTCTAATATTATGTGCTGTCATCATGACAAAGAGAAAATAAATCAGTTATTAAAACTATTATGATTAGAAATGTGCTGAAGAAATCTGCTCTCTGTTAAACAGAAATTGCAGGAAAAATATACAGGAGGGCGAATAATTCAGACTTCAGCTGTATATCAACCTAATGGTGCTTTACCTGATCCTCACCTCTCTCACACATTTATCAGCTGATGACAGTAAAAACAGTGATAAATGGACTGGAGTGTGTGTGTGTGTGTGTGTGTGTCGCTGTAAACCCACTCTGAAGGGATTGTGGACAAGATTTCAGAAGTATGGAAGTACGTGTATTCATTCATTCATTCATTTTCCTTTGGGTTAGTCTCTATTTCAGAGGTTGCCACAGCGGAGTGAACCGACAACTTTTTCAGCATATGTTTTATGCAGTAGACTAGCCACAGCCCAGCACTGGGAAGCACCCATGCACACTCATTCACACACTCATACATACGGCTAATTTAGTTAATCAGTTCCCCTATAGCGCGTGTGTTTGGACTCCGGAGCACCCGGAGGAAACCCACGACAACACGGGGAGAACATGCAAACTCCACACAGAAACACCAACTGACCCAGCTAGGACTTGAACCAGCAACCTTCAGTGCTGTTTTAGTGTTGGGTCAAAAACGCACAATTTTAACAGTAGAACAGTGTTCATACGGTCATGGAAAACCTGGAAAACTCATTGAATTTTGACATTTTCCAGGCCTGGAAAAACAGAAAAGCTCACAAAGTTTTGGAAAAGTCCTGGAAATGAGTTTAACAAATGTCTGTATAGTTGAATTAGGGCTGCACGATATTGGAGAAATCTGACATGACCATATTTTGTATTTGTGTGATGTATATTGCGATGTGAATGCAGTTTCACCAGATGATTTAACAGGTTTATTTGGATTGATCGGGGGGATTTTGCAGAGGAGTGAATCTCCAATAATATATCAAATAAATGACAAGCAGAGATCAATAAAATATAGCAAAGATAAAAGTGAATGATAGTGTTCAGGTATTCACAGGTACAGATATTGAATAATCAACACTGCAAAGTCTTCATTGTGTATTATTTCATCTTTATTAAAGTTACCACAAATTCTTTGTGGCCGGATGTTTTAAACTCTGAAATATTGAAATGTTCACACAGCCACAGGCCTTAAAGAGACAGTTCACTCAAAGATTAAACTGCACTCACTATTTACTCACACTTCACTTGTTTTAATACTGTAGGAGTTATTTAATATTCTTTTTGTGTTTATTTTAAAAAATGAAAACTCATAAATGTTTGATACAAGTGAAGGGTGTAATGAAAATGGTGAGTCGTTTTTGGGTGAGCTATCTCTTTAAAAATGCAAGCAGATGATCAACTTTTACTCCATTATGATTAAACTCTATATTAAACTATAATCCCAGCATTGCATATCCTGTGATGTGACTATTGCGGATGCACACATTACGATATCAATGCTGAAACAATATATTGTGCAGCCATAACTTGAGTATAGGTTAGTTGTCTTTACTTCTTTCCTGTCCTAGGCCAAAACCTTGCTCTCACATTACTAGTGCTGTAAGCATTATCAAAATCAGTTTTACAGAGATATAAAAACACATCTAAACAGAATAGATTGTTGCGTGTTCTATGATATGCTGTAATAAATCTGAACGTCATTGTTTTTCTTATTATTTACCATGTAAACGTAGACATTAAGTCATGAAAATGTACCTGAAAGTTTTGGAAAAGTTTTGGAAAAGTCAGGGAATTTTAGTAGTAAAAATGTGTGTGATCCCTGTTAGAAACAAAACCCTAAACAATGTTCTTTTGACTCTTGGTGACTTTTCCTAAAATGACCCCAATATTAGAAAGAATTAATTATTTTTGAGAGCGGCACAGTGCCTCAGTAGTTAGAACTGTAGCCTCACAGCAAGAAGGTCACTGGTTTGAGTCTCGGCTGGGTCAGTTGGTGTTTCTGTGTGGAGTTTGCATGTTCTCCCTGTGTTGCCGTGGGTTTCCTCCGGGTGCTCCGGTTTCCCCCACAGTCCAAACACATGCGCTATAGGGGAATTGATCAACTAAATTGTGTAGAGTATGAGTGTGTGTGAATGAGTGTGTATGGGTCTTTCCCAGTACTGGGTTGTGGCAATCGCTGTGTAAAACATATGCTGAAATAATAGGTGGTTCATCCCGCTGTGGCGACCTCTGTAATAGAGACTAAGCTGAAGGAAAGTGAATGAATGAAACAGTTCCACCCACCAGCTATACACACACACACACACACACACACATGTTTGTTTTTGTGAAAAGTGGGTACATTACATAGGCTTCCATTCATTTTCTACAGATCAAAGCGTATATTATATTGCCCTCACCCCACCCTACCCCTAAACCCAACCATCACAGGAGACAGTGTACAGCTTTACTCCCTGAACAAACTCATCCTGTGTGATTTAGAAGCTTTTGGAGAAGTGAGGACGTCACCAATGTCCTCATATTTCACCTCTTTTTGTATTACCTGTGTCATACCTATGTCATTATACAGATTTGTGTCCTGATATGTCACAAAAACACGTACACACACACACACACACACACACACACACACACACACACACACACACACA